>JAPYZA010007280.1:0-11984 GCA_030522685.1 Eupelmus azureus | reverse complement strand
CTATCATACATTGTTAAGAAATATCGATGACTTTTAAATAGTAATCATAGATACTTTGGAAGTTAATATACTTATAATTTCAGATTTTAAGATATTCAGAATTACAAAATTTGCAAATTATAATAAAGATGTCGATTCAAACAAAATATGCTTAATCCCACTTAATTTTGAAACTATATAACATACATATAGAAACAATAAATTAATCTTGAGGAAGCTACGTGCCAATGAATTGGCAGCGGTTTTAATTTCGCATTATTTTGATAATCTTTTTATAACTCTTCAATTCTCTTTGAATGTTGCGCATTCATTAGGCCTAGCATTATGTGGTTGAGACAGCTAATAAATCTATACACGTATCATCTGCTAAGGTTCGAGTGCATCGCACTTTTTAGAGAAAAATATTTTTTATTCTAATATCTTGGCTCGTAGAAGTCTAATAAAATATATTAAATATCCATATTTATATTAAATCATCCAAGTGCGATAAATACATCTTTTGTATGTAGTAAATAATATGTTCGGCGGAGTTCAAAGGCACTTTAGATTTTATTTTATAGGCGAGCTGCAATTGGAAGACCTTATTGACGTGTTGAAGTCGAAAACTCAGGGCAAAGGAGGAAGATTTCTAATTTCTTATTGTGGTTCTGCTTTATCATGGGACATTTTAGGAAGCCACCATTCCAGAAATCGCAATTGAGAGTGGCTTATAGAAATCTTCACCTCGAGTATCGGCATTTTATAGCAGAGACGGCCATCGAAATATCGGAGGATCTAGAGAAGTGTGGCAGACAATTCCCGTTGCAGTGTTTGCATCTGCAGCAGCTCCAGCACAATTAGCAGCATCAGAGTGTATCGGTAGCAGTAGTTAGTGAGTCACAGGTTGAAGTAGCACCTTAGATAAGTAAGAACAAAGAGAATAAGAAAAATAAGAAAAAGTAGAAGAGTGATAGGTCTCCTAAATTTGCGGCACCACATACTTTCCAGCAGCAGCAACCGAAGATGCCGATGCCTAATAATGCGCCACTGATGCAGCAACAGGTGATCTATCTACCACGTTAGTCGAACAATCAGCAGCAGCAGCGCTACCAAAGGCCACCGCAGCAACAGCAGCAACAGAGCAATCAAGCGCGTCATGAGACAAGCCTAAACCGGGACGGTACATGTACCGCTCAACCGACATAAAGTGAGGATTATTAATACGGTGGCGATTAGGGTCACAGATCAGTCAGATGTCCACAGCGGCAGTGCTATACCGGCAAGGCTATGGAACATCTGGCTAGAGTTTCCTAGTCGGCAGAACTCAGCAGCTCCCGTGGCTTGTCAGGTCTTCGATAGAATAGGCTATGTTTTTAAAAACTGTTGTAAGTGCCAGAATGCTCGAAAGGTGTTAGGAAACGACTCGGCAGGGCTGTAGAATGACTCGATCTCCCTGCACAAAACCGTTAGGAGCCATTCCTAAAGTACGAAGAGAGGTTCAAGCGAATGCGAATTGGGAAAAGTCGTGTAGTAACGGAGAAGACGCTTGTGGCTATTGCAGGTTGCCAAAAATTTGTTTAGCTGTTGAAAAGATTGTGGCCCGCATGAATTTTGGTAATAAGAAGAATGATGAAGATAAAGAAAGAAGAGTTCCAGATCAACCGGGTAGAGATCCGAAGATGGTCATGGAAGCTTAGCTCCTATATACTATAGAATAATAGTGGGGGGGGTGTGGGGGGAGGGGGGGGGGGTGCGGGGGGGGGGGGGGGGGGGGGGGGGGGGGGGGGGGGGGGGGGGGGGCAAGATCGATCAAACCGATCGATAGACCAGGATTTTCGTAATTTTGACGTGATCCTCACTAAAGAAGTGGCAGAGATTATCGTCGAAAATCGCCATTACTTGAGCGTGCGTTTGGCTGGTAGATCGTGTCGACCATTGATCAATCCGGGATCAATGGTGTCGTTGGTTAGCGTAGACGTAGCAAAGATGTTTAAAGGTCGTATTGAATCTTCGAAAACTATGATCGTGGGCGATACTGGTGATGTTACGCGCACTCTCGACTTCTTGGACTTACAAGGAGAGTGTTTCAGATGCGGGTCATGGATCTTGTTGAAACTTTTTTAGAGTCTTCTTTGGCCAAATTAAGGAGACCCGTCTCAGGGTTTCTTTGAATATGCCTTAAAACCTGAGTTATAAATTGCTTTAATATTATAATCTAGTATTTAAAAAAAATAGCTTACACGCAAAACTGAAATAATTTGGTTTGCATAAACCAAATTAGGTTTATTATTATTATTATTATTATTATTATTATTATTATTTTTATTAAATTAAATGTTCCAACAAAGAAAATAAAACTAGACAAAACAAGCTATAATTTGCTTTTTACGTAATTAAAAAATTTTAATTTGGTTGAATTTTATGGAAGTTTGAATTCTAACTACAAAAAATCATCTACATTTGGACCTGCTAATGTTTACAATTTGACAGTTGTTTGGGATCGCGCTCTTTTGGGGTCCTTCCGAGCTCCGTCGCTTAGCACAGCCCTGGCGCGATCACACCACTTACTGTGCACGGCACTATACCTTGTTCCGAAGCGAGCATTCGTAGGCGCCGCAAGCCGGTCTCAGCGCTCTCTTGCTCTTCGACCGTCCAAATGAGCAGTAGCCTACCGCATGTATACTGCTGCTCTGAACTACAGTCTTTCTCTCGCAGCTTGTACTCACCTGGGCCAACGCATCAAATAGAGCACTTATTCTAAATAAACAAAAGTGTTTTTACTTTATTTATTGCAATCCCGCACAACAGTGTAATGGAAGGGCTTAAATTTAAACTACCTTAACTTTCGACTAAACTAATATTTTTTAATTCTGTAGAAAGAAAATTGTAGCTTATTTTATCTAGTCTTATTTTCTTTTTTGGAACATTAAATAAGGCTTATGCAAACCAAATCATTACAGTTTTGCGTGTAAGCTATTTTCTAAAAAAATACTAGATTATAATACTAGAACAATTTATAACTCGAATTTTAAGGCCTATTCAGAGAAACCCTGATGCACTGGTCTTCTTATTTTGGCCAAAGAAGACCCTGAAAAAGTTGTGAGATGCTCTCCTTGTTAGTTCTAGAGGTCGCTGGCGTCATTGGAAAGGTTTGTGCCAGAGTGACTGAAGGAATTAAGCACAATCTGGTGTTGGGTGTTGATTTTCGTACAGAGTGGGACATACAAATTAATATGAAGAATGGGGATTGGCGCATAGCTAATGGGGAGTGGCGCAACATCTTTGAGGACGAGGAGTGGAGGAAGCCGATTGCTTATGCCGAATGCGCTGGGATCTTTGCCTTAGATGACTGCTAAGAAAACAAGTGCGGCGGTTGTTAAATCATATTCTTCCGTCATCCCCGCGGAATTTGGGTTGCACTGATTTAATTGAACATTCAATTAATGTCCAGGGGGCATTTCAGTAAAGTGCAAGGCGGCATTCTCCAGTGACGTTAGATGTAGCCAGAGAAGAGATAAAGAGATTAAAAGCGGAGGGGATGATTAAAAAGCCAATTAGCGATAGAGAAGTGCACCAATTTTTGGGAAAAAACCGAATGAAAAGCATCGTTCTTGCGTAGGTGATCGAGATCTGAATAAAGTGTCAACGAAAGAAACTTATCCAATGAAGGTCATGGAAGCGATTTTCGACAAATTACGCAAGGCTAAGTATTTAACCAAAATAGACTTGGAGTAGGCATATTATCAGATTCCGTTAGATGTTTGCAGTAGAAAAGTGTGTTTGGAGTGCCTGGATCTGGTCTGTGGTAACGAACTTGCTTGCCATTTGAATCGGTACATGAAAAAAGGGCCCAAAGTCCACTTAAGGTATAATGGAGATAAGATCAGATTTATGCATTGTAAATGATATTACAGTACAATCTGAACAGAAAACAGCAAAAAACCTTTTAAAAAATCTAATTACTGACTACTTTTGTGGTAAATTTCAAGAGAATCAACTTAGCGTAATAGTAGTAATTCAGCATTTTCATCTTTCTAAAATTTATTTAAGTGGACTTCGGGACTCTTTTGCATGCACCGATTCATTTGGTATAAAGAATGCTCCTATGACCTTCTGTAGGTTGGTGGAAACACTTTTTGGTCCAGAATTATTTGAACCATATGTGTTTATGATCTTGGATATTGTATAATATCATTGTGACGGAGACATTCGAAGAGCATCTGAAGTAAATTGAAGTTGTGTTAAAGAGGTTGCTTATTGCGAAGTTGTCGATTAACAAGGACAAGTGTGAATCGGATGTTCTAGGCTAACCTATATTGGGTATTTTTTAGATCACGAGGGATTAAGGCCAGACCCCGAAAGAGTAACCAGCACCTAAGAGTATCAAGCAGCTACGTCGATTCTTGGGTATGGTGGGATGGTTTGCGAAGTTCATTGACAAAAATGCTGAGATGAAGATTCCGCTATTGAAGCTACTTTGTAAGTATCAAAAGTGTATGGAGTGATGAAGAACTGGAAGCTTTTGAGACGTTGGAGAAAGCTTGAACACTAGGGTTAGCTAAACCGATCTACAGAAAAATCTTTTCGGTGCTGCGTGATGCCAGTAATTACGCTATTGGAGCAGTGCTAATTTAAAAGGATGAAGATGGTGAACATCCGATTTTATACGCTAGCCGAGCGGTAAATGTAGCAAAACAGAATAACACAACAACAGAGAAGGAATATTTGGCATTGTTGTCTGCAGTGAAGAATTTAAGGCCATATCCAGAGGGTTATTTATTCTAGCTAATTATGGACTATAGCGCTTCGATATGGTTAGGTAACCTTAAAGAACCGCTCAAGTAAAAGGTGGTAATTTATAGGTAAAAGTGGACTCAGAAGAGTGGAAAGATCGTTTAAAGAGGTTAGATGAGCTGCGAGATCTAGTTGCGAAGCATATCGGTGAAGAACGAGGAAAACAAGAACGCTACTACAATCGTGGACGTCGAGATGTAACGTTCAACGTGAATGATCAGGTGATGAGGAGAGTGCACGTTCTTTCGAACATGGCGCAACGCTTTTTAGCGAAGTCGAGTCCTAAATATGAAGGGCCATATCGCGTCGTAGAAGTGTTATCGCCGACCGCTTATGCTTTAGATATGGGTACTAGCCGTAGACACGAAAAGGTGCACGTAAAGGAGCTTAAATGGTATACTTCTCTACATCAGTCCCAAAATCCCCGACCGTAACTGTATCTTGGTTTTTTATTGTTTTTAGTTTCAACTACTTTGATTGATTTGAAGCTAATCGAGGTTCAGTTTCTGTGTGTCATTTTGTGTTGGACTGTGTTTCAGAGAAAAATGAAGACTGTTGTGAATACTGTGAAGAGCTTGGTAGCCCGCTGGTCATCGCAAGTCCAGTAGAGACTTCACCCTACGTGTCCTTCATCTCAGAGGAAGATATTGTTCTGGAGGTCTTGCTGCTCGAGACCAAAAGGGTCTATGAGGCATGGGAGGCAGAGCGGACGTTGGTAGGTTAGTTTGCCTATCTGCTGTGCAAAACGCTTAGGGTTCGTGGGTTTGCGTTTAGATTTAGTATTTATGGGTTTAAGTTGACGGGGTTCAGGGATTCGAGGCTTGGAGCTTGGTTTGCCTGTTTGGTGTATAAAGCTCATGGGTTTCTTGGGTTTGGGATTAAAGTTAAGGTTAAGAGACTATTCTTTCCAGGTTAGACTGGTATTTCTGTTTACCTCGACTTTGCCTCTTTCTTTTGAATTATTTTAAACTCTAAAAGCTATGAATTAGACGTCATTATGACAATACTTCTGTCGCTAATAGTTCAGTTTTTTTGCTATTTATGGATATTACACACTTTAAGATTATGTAGAGATATATTTAAGTACACCTAAATTTATTGCACTGTACTTGAAATTCTTAAATCTTAATATAAACGTTTTTACCTAATCAGCCTTAAATTATGATACGTAAAACAAGAAATGTTATTTTTGGGGTTATGGACGATTTCTGATAGAAGGTAATATACGTTTAGTATTTTTAGCAAGTGTAACTTACAATACGATTGACAGAATAAAAAAAAGTCGGTTAAACTTAGGCTTGATTCAGTGATAATACATTCTCAAAATCAATCAAATTTAGGTTAGTTTTTGTGCTTTAGAAACTGATTTTTCAGAAAGATGCGTATTTTTCCTGTATTGTACACCTATTTAGCTTTTATTTAAAAAAAGTGTCTTACTGCCACTGTTCCTTCTTGAAATATTACATTTTGTAAAACAAAAATCGCGATCTGCCTACGGTGTGACGTAGGTTATATGACGAAGCAGATTTTACTCTACCTTGAACATGCCAATGTTAAACATGTCAAGGTCATATGGTACTTACTAGGAGAAGGTCAGGGTTCCGGATCACAGATTTGCCTCAAACTTTGAGATATGTTTTGAGAGTCCAAAATATGAAAAAAGCCAGAATATTAGACTCTATTGGTTAGAAGAACTCGAGTTGTGCATATTTTCAGGTTCAATTTTAGAAGATTTTGATAAAAGATACTACTCTTATAACGAACATAAATCAATTTATGATGTTGGATGAATTTATTGTTCGCTTCATGTAGTTCATAAATTTTTCATAAATCAATTTAAAAAAACCGTACATGCGTCTGCTAGAATAGAAAATTGAGCTTGAGAAAACGAGCTTTTATCAACTTTTTGCAGAATTAGAATAGCTCAACTATCTCAAAATCTATGACAGTTCCAAGTTAAATAACATAAATACACCATGGAATCCTGCAGAACTGTAATTTTAATTTTGCGAACACTTTTTAAAACTATATTTAAATTGTCATAACTTTTGAAGAATTTAAGCTTTGCTAATTCTACAAAAAGTAGGTGAATGCTCGTTTTCTCTCGTTAAATTTCCTATTTTAGCATATGTATATACAGTTTTTCTAAGCTGGTTTATTTATGCTTAACGAGTAACATGTTTTTCCAAAATTCTCTGAAACTTAACCTGAAAATATGTATAACTCGAGTTCTTCTAACCAATAGAGTCTAATATTCTGGCTTTCTTCATATTTTGGCCTCTAAAACATATCCCAAAGTTTGAGGCGAATCCGCGATCCGGAACCCTGACCCTCTCCTAGTTAGATTAAACTTACCGGGAGAGTGTCTGAGGTGCCGATCACAGATCTTGACGAAACTTTGGAATATGTTTTTAGGTACCAAATAATGAGCAAAGCCGTAGCCGTACGGTCTAACGCTTCGGAAAACTCAACTCATGCGCATTTGAAGTCTTATTTTAAAGAAAATGAGTGAAAAGAGCTTCTACTTGAAATGTGAATAATTCGGTCTAAAAATGTCCTCAATAAATTTTGAGAAACTGGAATCAAAGTAAAAAAATAAGCTTTAATTTGCTGTTTTTAAAATTAAGAAATAACAATTAGAACCAAAGTTATGTTTATTTTAAGTTAAGAAACAAATGTACACCAAAAATAATCTCAATTTCGCAGGGCGGTCATTTTTGATACTTTCATTGCTCAACTTAAAACAAACATAACTTTGGTTCTAATTGTTATTTCTTAATTCTGGAAACGGCAAATTAAAACTTGCTTAATCTACTTTTATTTCCGTTATCGGAAATTTATTGAGGATATTGCTAGACCGAATTATTCACATTTCAAGAAGAAGCTCTTTTTTTACATTTTCTTTAAAATAAGACTTCAAACGCGCATGACGTGAGTTCTCCGAAGCGTTAGACGGTACGGCTGAGGCTCTGCTCATTTTTTGGTACCTAAAAACATATCCCAAAGTTTCGTCAAGATCTGTGACCTGCACCTCAGACACTCTCCTGGTTAGTGCTGGTGTGTTAGTGTAAAGGAGTTTGAATAAGGGGTATTTGGATTTCAAAGGCTAGCGTTTGATAATCTAGACTTTATTGTAAAAAAAAGTTAAAAGGTAATAAAATATTTATATTTTAGGTTTTCCTGCATTTTTAAAAGACTTACATTCTTATGTCTCATTATAGATCACGAAAAATGGATGTTTTAGCATTTTGCAGTTAAAATATAATTATACATTGACTTTCTGAAGAAATCTGATGGCTGAATTTAAATTTAGCCTGAAATGTGAGATAAAATATGCTATCAGATTTTTAACAACTTGTTATGACAACATTGTAAGCCTTTAGATTGAAGAGTAGAGGTTATGGTTTTCATTGAGTTCAATGAAAACTATAACCTTAATTAATATCATTATAATTATTAGTCATGCATCAGAGAATATCCCTTTATGTTAATGAGTTTTTCAATCTCGATTTCTATTTTGAAATTGTAAGCTATTCCCTTAAAAGTTTCAAATTATCAAATTTTACCAATACTAGATACCAATTTTTTGCTGTAACATATACTAAAATTTATTAATATAATTTTTCAAAATTTTAATTTTTGTTCCTCTTGACGACTGGAATTTGCTTGTTTATATTGAGTGATGTATTTAAATATTTACTATTTTACTTATTACTTTATTTATATTTTAAAGACGCCAAATTTTCGCAGTTAAATTTTCGAAGTAAGCCTAATTTGTTAGATATCACGCAAGCTAATTTTACACGCACGCAACCTATTCAACACAGCATCGCAATCGCAGTTTCTTTTTATGTACCGACCTAAATTTTTCTTATATAGTAATCGAGCAGCCATCTCGTCGATTGCGAGTTTCTAACGTACCCCCTAGCGATGAAATACACAAGCTATATGCATCTGCTCGCTTCGGTTCGGCGGCGTCTCTCGCCGCTCACCCCTCTCTCCTGTCTACATAACGTACAAATGGTGCATGGCACAAACTTATGTCCGTGAGCTCACCGCGCCATCTGGAAATTCTGGCATGCTCTTCCTATAGTTTTAAATTAATTAACAATTTAGTATAAAATTAACAAGTAAAAAAATAAATTTTAGTTGACAATGAGTTTTGATTTAAAAATTTTATTTGAAATACACAAATTAATATTTCATATAAAAAAATATGACGTTTTAACAAGATATTTTAGCAAGATTATACTGTATATATATGTAGGTAAGTTAGTAAGTTCTACGGAGACAATGAAGGTATCACCGGTTCATTACCGTGTCTAATAAACGTCCTAACTGGCTCTTAACCTCGCATGATCTCGTATGTTATTTGTATGCTGTATGTACAAGCATGCATCATCATCGGCTACGAAGCAACAATAGGCATACGGAGATGGATATTCGA
The DNA here is from genome assembly GCA_030522685.1 of Eupelmus azureus. Taxonomy (NCBI): domain Eukaryota; kingdom Metazoa; phylum Arthropoda; class Insecta; order Hymenoptera; family Eupelmidae; genus Eupelmus; species Eupelmus azureus. The sequence goes on along the minus strand of JAPYZA010007280.1, from coordinate 2,764 downwards.
AGAGCATGCCAGAATTGCCAGATCGCGCGGTGAGCTCACGGACATAAGTTTGTGCCATGCAATATTTGTAGGTTATGTAGACAGGAGAGAAGGGTGAGCGGCGAGAGACGCCGCCGAACCCAAGCGAGCAGACGCATATAGTTTATGTGTTTCACCGCTAGGGGGTACGTTAGAAACTCGAAAGCGACGAGATGACCGCTCGATTACTATATAAGAAAAATTTATATCGATCCATAACAAGAAACTGCGATTGCGATGCTGCGTTGAATAGGCTGCGTACAGGTAAAATGAGCTTGCGTGATATCTAACAAATATGCTTACTTCGAAAATTTAACTGCGAAAATTTGGCGTCTTTAAAATATAAATAAAGTAATAAGTAAAATAATAAATGTTTAAATGCATCACTCAATTTAAACAAGCAAATCCCAGTCGCCAAGAGGATCAAAAATTAAAATATTGAAAGAATTAAAAAAAAAAACATATTACTAAAATTTAGTATATATTATAGCAAAAAGTTGGTATCTAGTATAGTAAAATTTGATAATTTGAAATTTTACTATACTGTATACTAAAATTTAATCAAATACAATTTTTGTCCACATTGCTATGCAGTATAGCAATTTTTGATGAAAATATCATTTTTTAGTTATACTGGAAACTTGTGGAATTTTCTTCTAAAGAAAAGTCCTCAAAACACATGAAAAAACACATAAAAAAAACACATTAAAAAAACATATAAAAAGTGAAACGAATTGCACCTAAAATTTTCCTGTGTTTTTTATGTGATTTTTTCATGTGTTTTTTTGTCAACAGGGCCGTGGTATCATGTTTTATGTTAAGTCTAGATCAAATATATCAGTAAATGAGCATGAGTTCATGAGGTGCAAGTGAATGCTTTCTTACAGAGCTAAAGTTTAGTGTTCTACGAAGCAGATAGCAGCTGTATTTCATGCATTACATGGATGATGCAAGTTATAACGAATTTTTATTAATCTAATCTTCATTAATCTTCATTGACAAACTTTTGCCAAGCGGCTCGCGGCGCGTAACACTAATTTTATTGTAGAAAAGGGAAATCGTTCGGAATGGTTGGTTTAAGAGATTAATTGAAAATTGATCTGCGCCGAACCAGATGTTTAGTATTAACAAGTTTATTTAAATTTCGCCGACGTTTTGGAGGTTTTAAGTCACCTTCTTCAGGGCTAAAATCGACCAAACGTTACAATTTCAGAATTGTTGAGAAAAATAATGAAAGAAAATTATAAAAATGGTATAAAACCAAAACAAATTTACTAGGAGAGGCCCAGGCCTCCGGAAAAGGGATTTGGCTCAAACTGCACAGAACTTTACCTTGCCATGCCACATGAAAGTTTGTGCAGTTATAGACTCTAACGATGAATAGTTTTGTAAATATCAATATATGACATTTTACAAAAATTATCCTGAAAATCCCTTCACAACATATTTAGTATTTTCCATCATTCGAACAATCCCCAAAATTTTTTCTAAATTTACTTAAATAAAAATGTAATAAAAAATATAAAAATATGATTACTTACAGTATTGAATAATTTTTTTAAGCAATATACCGTACCTGATATGATAAACTAATAGCCCCTTACATCTATGTTCTTATTTTGATTTTTTTTCCACTTCACTTTTTTAGTAGTAGCGATCATTTAATAAAATCGGAGTTTATTTGCCGTCATCAGTATTTAGTCATGGACAATTATACGTTGCACTTTCAAGAGTTCGAAATAAAAAAAAATTTAAGGTTTTATTAACAAAAAATACAACTATACTAAATGATAAAAAAAACAGAGTAAATTTACAATAAAAATTCTCTATCATGAAATATTATAAAATAATAATTATGTTTTTTTAAATTAATAAAAGAATTTTTCATCATATTTTGTTTAAATAAAAACAACTTATAATAAAAAGTTATTTGTGATAGTAAAAATAATAACTTGTTAAACAAAAATTAACGAAAAAAATTATTAAGAATTGAAAAAGTAATTATTAAGGATTTACTATCTGTCAGCAAACAATAAAATGAAAGAAAAATTTGGAAATTGGTGGTAAATAATTAATCGTCAACGACCAAGTTGTTGCTAGTTGTTTAAATTTATTGTCTACGTTTTGGAGGATTGACAACCTCCCTTATCAAGACTTTATAATTATAACTAGACTTTCACATGGTCGTTAAATAAAAGACACAATCATATTTGTTAAATAAAAGAAATAAATGAAAGATAAATAGCTAACCTAATAATACTAATTGATAACAATGAAATAGATAATTAATACAAATATTTGTAACAATTAAAAAATCGTAATGCGGACATAGTACATGAAATGAAATAAAATAAATTAAATAATTTAGATAAAAAATTAATATTCAACTTACTTTTATCTAATTCATTTATTTTATTTAAAATATTTTATGTATATATGACAGTCTTAAGCCTGTAACGCAGAGAGCGAAACGGAAAATAATAATATCATACCAATAACCCATTATCCGAATAACCCAATAACCAAATAACTAAACAACCCAACGAACCAATAACCCAGTAACCCAATACTCAACTTCCTGTAGACGATGTCCAGGTGTCAGGGTGACCCCCAGGTCGACGTAACACCATCTACAAGAAAGTGCATCAGTTACTCATCGAAATTACCGAAAATGACCGTAACTCCCTGTAGACTATGTGTCACGGTGACCCCCAGGTCGATGTAACACCATCTACGAGGAAGTGCA
>JAPYZA010007279.1:0-16569 GCA_030522685.1 Eupelmus azureus | reverse complement strand
AATATCTCCCGACTCTCTCAAAGACTCGACATTCGTGCTCAAACGCGCACGCATACGCAGACAGCCCCGCTTAGACAATGCAGCCGCCAGCTCTCGCTCGCGTTCGCCGCGGAATTATGTGGCATCTCCGTCGTCTCCTCATCCTGCGCGACGTCTTATCGAGTCGATCCCCGGCGGGCTGCTGCCACTGCCGCGCGCTGCAGCCCGGGTAGTTTCAGCTGCGCCGTCGTCGCGCGCTAATCGCCCGCGAGATAACAGCGACGGCTTCTGTCTCGCGCGGTAATTAGATTGCGCCGCGTAATAATGCCGCACGCTCTCAGTCTCACACACACACACACACGCGCGCGCGTGTATACATAGACATACTTGGCTGACTTTGTGCGCACGCGGAGGACGATGGGAGAGAAAGACAGAGCGATAGCTCTGGCTTTGCCATGCAAATGTTGGCGAACCGCGCGCGAATCCTGCCACTTGACGAACGCATTAAGCCGGCGCTTTACAGTCGTTGAGATAGGGGGGAGAAAGAGAGAAAAGAGAGGTGTTTTGTCGGGCGTCTGAAATTCAGTTTTGATGGCGCTTTCGCCGTTAATTAAATCAGAGCGCACAGGCAGCCGCGGCGATCTGCGGCGGCAGCTCGTCGAATTATACGCGAACGTATTTTTCATTAACGAGCGGCCGAGCGCGCGTTATCAATTAACGGCGCGAAAGCAGCGGCGGCAACAATGTGAGGCGCGAGCTTTTGAGAGTCACTGGCCGCTCCGCAGATTAACCGCAACGCGATTGCACGGCCGAGGACGAGGCTAATCGACGGCAGCCCTGGCAATTAGGCCGCCGCCCAGAAGTGCCAGTATTAGCGGGCATGACGCGCTAGTGGCTGCGAGCTCGCCAGCTCGTTGCTCGCTTTATTGAAAATATTGCGCTGCCGGGGTTGAGTGTGTGGGGTGCCATTTGCTCAATTAAATAACGAATGGCTCACTGCTGATTGTGGATGGGAGTGATAATGCCGATGGGGTAGTGTGCCAATAATGCGCTGATATTGGCGGATTGTTAAAAACGTTTTAATTACTTGATGTTGCGTAAAATAAGTAGCCAATGTGAATGAGTGTAAAAGACAAACCTGGGCTGAATCGGAAATCGGAGCAGATTGGGTCGTTTCGTAAGAAAACAGTCGAAAATTATTCATGAAACTGATTTTAGATGAAACTTATCCAGCGAGAGATTATTGATTCATTTTGGTACAGAATCTAGACTATTATTTTATAGTTTTATATTATTTTGAGTCTTTATAGCTCAAAATATGCAGAAACAAAAATTATATTGCAAGTGCATCATATAATTAATTATTATTTTTGTTTTTAGGGTTAATCTAGGCTAATGAAGGCCACAAGCAAACAAAACAATAAAATAATTGCTTTAAACTAAAACATGAGATCGGTTCTAAAAGTACGTTCTAAAATGAATTCAACGATTCCTCGTTTGATTAGTTTCATTTACAGTTTGTTTGAAAATATTTCCTTTTCTTTTGAAAATATATAAACTTTTTTTTGTAAAACAGTTAAGATGTATAATGAATTCAATATTGATCATCAACTTTTATCTCTGCCCATATATTTATTAATAATAAATTTACTTGTTTATTTAATTTAAAATGGACTAAATTTAATTTCATACAATAAAATCAAATTTATAACAAAAAAAGATACGTAAAATACGTAATCAAAACATTATTATGATTAAAAATAATCTAAAGTTTTAAATAAGGACTTAATACAAATGTTAATAAATAATTATTAACATGCGTAACTGAATGTAAGTACCAATAATTAACTGTAATATCAATTCCAAACGTTTCGAATTAATTGATACACAAAGATAACAAGTACATAATTTTTAATTAAACAGTTAAGAATTATTTCCACGATACATCATATAAACAGCAAACTTTATCGAAAAATCATTTCGAACAAACAGAAAGATTGACTCTCGTCATACTTGAAGCTCATCGCTGAGCTCCCAAAACACTCGAGCGACTCCAAGCGTACAAGAGTATCCGCGTTTCAAATTATCTGCACCCAAGTCCCACGATAAAATGGTCAATGGCATCGCATAAACAAGCTCACAAATTGAAATGCGCACAACGCAATACCGGCCAAAAGAAAAAACAACAACTCGACTCGCGCCGCCGGCTGAGTCAATTATTCGGCATCATTCGATTAATCGCGCAGCGAACCCGCGCGGCCGAGTTACAATTTAGCGTTTAACATTGTTATCGGGTAACGTGCAGGCTCGTTTCGATATGCGCGCTCATATCTAGGCTAAGCCGAAGGACCGGCTAGCTTTGTTCCGCGACTTGCGCACGTGTGACCGCGGCGCCTCGTTAGTCCCCGTCAAAGCGAGAGGGTATCTTTGTGCCAATCGCTTGGGCTATCGATTGGCTCGTTAATTAATTAGCTCATTAGCCGCGAGCGCGGCTCAACTTTTCCAATCGCTCTGACCTGTGATGTTGCCAGTGATGTTTGGAATTTAAAGCGGTCGGTGACATGAAAGTCGGAATTTGGCATCGGAATTTGCCGGTAAGCTGTGTATTGGAGTAGTACATATATTAAGTTTTAATTGAGTTTTAAAGAAGATTTAATTCCGCTCACGCGGGGTACAGCGGGCGCACCTGCATTCGCGGAATACAAGAACCGAATGGAAAATAATCCACATTGACTGAATCTGTCGGATTAAAATAAGGTATGGCCATAAAAGGGGAGTGGGTGTCGATACACAAATGTGAGACTGATATATGATTTGTTTGTGCGGTTCAAAGCCGCACGCTACATCTTAATATAACAGTTAAAAATTAATTTTAGCATTATCCGAATATATGATTTAATTCGACCATATTTTGGTCAATTTTTTATGGCCAACAAAGTTAAAATGACACCTATCTAAAAATTCTGAAAATGCTTTGAACAGAATTTCTAGATAAGTGTCATTTTAACATTTGTTGACCATAAAAAAATTGACCAAAATATGGTTAATTTTCTACCAGGGAAGCAGTGGTATTATAATAAAGATGAAAGTAGTTTAAAGAATAAGCCATATTGCAGTTAAAAATTTTGCATAGTTTTGATCGTACTTAACGTAATTCTCGCGTATTCTTATTCATAATTTATAAAAAAGAGTTTTCGTATTTTCCTATTATTGCTTACTACAAAGTTCATTACCCGAATAATTTCTACATAAATAAATGATTTAACCAACCGTTGAATATACATTATCTTAACGCTAATCAGCTATCGAAGAGACGAAAACAATCAGCTTCCACGCCGAAAATTCACCAAACGCCACAGACATTCAGCCGAGCTCGAAGCAGCTCGACTGAATCAGTATGGAACTGCTAGTATAAGCGAGGCCCGCACGCGTATACGCGGCGCACGCCGCAAATGCATTATACAATCACGCTTACGGATCTGCCGGCAAAGCCGAGAGACGCGCCTCATCCGGCAGTGATTATACAGCGGTGAAGCTAGCCGAGGCCCGGCTGCATATACCAGATACGCGCAGAGCGCCGATGCGCCATTTCCCAGGAGCTGAGGCTCGGATTGCCCTTCGCGCCGCAGCTGACGTTGACTTTCTCTCCTGGCCGGCGAGCGCCCCGCCGAGTTCGTCAACTGGTTTGCTGTGTGATTTGGCCCGAGCGTGTGTGAAGGTGGATGACTGAGTGATTTAACGGAGGATGAAGTGGTATTAGTTTTGAGGGACTCGCGAAAAGCTATTGACTGGGGGAGTTGGATATTTGGGGAAGATTTCGATTGCTGAGTAGGAGGGTACAAGGATGGTTATGGGGACAAGTGATTATTATTTATTCGATTTTGATGTAAGAACGAAATGAAATAATTGGATAAACATATACTCTTTTGTGTTAATTAACGGGGTTTAGAGAGTACTAAACTTTTGTATTTCTTTGTTTTTAATTACTTGATTAAAAGAAAATTTCATTTTATTTATAATCCTCTTTTCCTGAGATGATAATACCTATTAAAGGATTCATTATGCTATAAAATCCCAATGGCAGACTTATTTTTTTTACGCGGGTGAATCCTTTTAGAACTTGAAAGCTTAAAGTGCAAAATATGTGCAATTTTCAGTAAGCAATTCTCAATCTGAGCGTAAATGGAAGCCCGAAAGAATTAATCTGATTGGATACACAATGAATTATAGCTTGATAAAGAAATTCAATATTTCATTGAAAACAAAAAATAAAACTTTTATGATTGTTATAAAGTGACTCTGTCAATTGAACAAAATATATTAATTGATGCGATAATAAGCTCAATGAATAATGTCAATTACACTACGATTCATAAATATACTGAATTCTATAGGTAAATACAGCTACATAATATGTGCTAATGCGATATATGATATTACAGATACTTTGTGCCTTTCCCATTGAATATTTTAATTAAATCCGTCGTGATTATCAATTTTGATTATATAAAAACCCTCAGTGTGTACTTAACTTCGCTTACAATGGATTATAGAAATAACTCGACTGAATTAATAATGAATGATAACAAGAATTATTATTGAAATATAATAATACTTCTATTTTTCACGTGCTCACATTGAAATAGTAAATTGAAAAAATTGCAAATTAAATCTATAAAATAATACAAAATTTATGCTCCTAAATCTCACTAATTATCACTATGTCAACATTACTAAACCACACATCACACGATCAACCAACAACCACTAATCATAATTACGATTCCCCCAATCCCTCGAACACCCAACCCCTTTTCTCCAAGCGGCCAACAAATCAAACGATACATCGCGCCGCGGTCGCGTTAAAAAGCCGTTTCTGGCACGTTGTCAGCCGTAAAACACAATTGCTCAATGCGACGTACACGTGCGGCTATACGAAACAGGGCCGGCAAATGTCTACACTCCCGAGCGCTAACACCAGTAGCAGAGCTCGTTTAGGCGAGCGCAATAACCCAAACGAGGAGAGCGGCAACAGGCCACGCGCGAACAAAAAAGGGGAGAGAAGAGATATCGAGAATGGCCAGGTCGTATAGGAAAAAAAAAATCAGGCCGAGGGATGAGCCGACCGTAAGCGCTGATTCCCCTCGCGATTTCGTATGCGGGATTGTTTAGCGAAGCAGGAGGCGATGCTTTCAGGAACGATTACACTCATGAATATTTAAGTCGCTCGTGATAGGGATTGGTTGTATTTTCGTCTGCGCTGAAAAAATGTGGTCGATTTATTTATGAAGATTTTTATTGGAGCCGAGGTATGTGGATTGAGGTGCTGATAAGATCGTGAAAGGTAAATTTGAACGGTTTCTCTGTCATTGTTGGCGATTTGAGAAATTTTGTTTGAATATTAGAAATGAGCAAATTTGTACTGATATTGATGTATTTTTTATTCATGCACCTTAAATGAAGAATCACAGAGTCTTGTTAATTTTTATTCAGAAAGTACTCTGATATGATAGGGTCTAACTCCGAAACTAGCCCAATTACCTCAATACTTGGTTTTATAACGATCCACAAAAAAAGAACAAAAAAAATGTTAAAAATTCATATTGTCAAAATTGGAGTAGCATCGAAAAAAAGAGAGATAGCGAAAGAGAAAGAGGCAAACACGATACAGAACGAAGAGAGGCGCTAACGGGATCATGCGTCCGCCAGCACACAAACATAAAGACCGCGAGGAAAGCTCGCTATACCTATCACAAACGATTATTTTTACTCAGCATCAGTAGCAGCACTGTCGAGCCTGGCGCTCCGCAAAAACCATACAGCGAAGACAAAGGCCAAAGCAAGAGAAACTGAATTTTAGCTCTAGCTAGCGCAGCGAAAAGAGAGAGAGAGAGAGAGAAATGCAGGAGAGAAAGAGGGAGACTAAGAGCATTATACCCCTTGCCATTTTCGCAATGGCGCCCGCGTATTTTCCTTTTTCACGAGAGCCCGGGTTTTTTGCGCGAAGAAAAGCTCCACTGCTGTTTCAGATGCGCCCGCGCGCGCATCCCCTATTCTCACCATTGTCGCGAATGGTTATTAGCTCGCGAGCAAGCGCGTATATACGCCGCGTTACATTCAATGCGCGCTTCTCTTCCACCTTTTTCTTCCTCTCGTTTTTCCCTGCGCGCTGCTTAACGATTTCCAGGTGTCGCTCGCGTTCTGTTTTTTTTGGCCTTTTTTTCTAGCTCTGTTGAAACACTGTAATGCGGTTTTTGATTTTAATAAGGAGCGTGGGGGTAATGCGTTGTTGTTGCGTTGCAGCTGGCTTGGATTGAAGAAAATTGAATTTCGTCAGACGCTTTAGGAAATTCTTGGGTTGAAGTGTTGTCGGCTGGTTTTTCTCACATTTTTTTCTTACGGTGTGATTAACTACGAAAGTGTTGTTGAAAGAAAAAAGGGTTTCCAAATGTGATATTTAGTAGGGATGTTGTGATACCATTATTGTAGTAATTTTGTAAAAGTTAAATGCAATCATTTCTTTCATTAGCAAAATTTACCATGTTCATCTATAATAGTTTTTACAATATAGTGGTTTATTATCATGACGAGTCTACGAGTATGTATTACTGCTTTGTATTGAGGCCTACAGATAAACCCAGAGTTGAAATTTGAACATTCTATAATAATCCCCCATGATATGTTGAAATTAGGAAAAAATAGGGAAATCAACTCATTATTTATAAGAATTAATGAATTGTTTGAACACATAATTTCCTCTGAAAATTCAACGGGCAAAGAAACTACTTAAATCATATATGATGCATATATCAAGAACAATCAATGTATCAAAGAATGAAAAATACAATACACGAAATCGCGAGAAAATTTAAAATAGTCTAGCCACGCGAATAACCACGGGCTGGGCGCGCCCTAACGCGATTTGTCTACTCTTCTGCACTTTTCATACCCTCGGCGCGTCGTCCTAACGCTCCTCCGGGATATATAGTATGGAAATCACCGTACAACAGGGAAAAAGGACCAGAGGCGAAATGAACGCAGTGGAAATGCGTGTCTGCGACTTTATTTTCTAATTTTTGCACGGTAGTGTAATTGAAATAGGTACTTATCTTGAGCGCCGACGAGGTTTTTATGCATATGCCGTTAATGTTGAATTGCTAAACAGCTTCTTGCTTCGTAAGAAGATGCTGAGTGATTCTGTTTTGTTATTTTCGAGAATATTGTCCATTTTAGCTGCCATTTGTTTTTAATGACTGCAGTATTTAAAGAATATTTTTTAAAGAATGTTCGGAAGAATAATCTTTATTTTAATCTACCAACCTTTTTAATGTTTATACCAGAACATTTTATTGTTTTTTGTTACAATACGGACCGTTTTTCCATTACATTTTATAGGATGAACATACGTGTGACAAATTTTATTATAATTTAATTGTCAATACTAAATTTTAAATCCGTGTTCTCATAAAACTTATATATTTTCGAAATCGAAATAATTGTTTTTGAATTGCCTAATTATTCTTAGCGATCAAATTTTTATCTGGGTCAACAACAAGTAAGGAGATAAATTGATAATGAAATTTTTATATGTGTGTAGTGATAAAATTGAAATTTATATATTCAAGATTTTATTTGATTAGTAATGTCATCGCAATCCCTTTATTATTATTATCATCATACTCTTAAATTTACTAGATTACGTTTTAAAACCTCTCTATTAAATTTTCGAAATCCATATTATGAAAATGTACGCTGTAAATTTTAAATTATAAATTAATTTAGTACTTTTGACCGTTGCGCATAATGCGGGTACATAAACGTGACCTGAAAATGCGTATAAACGACTTAACGAACTTATTAATCGTCACTAACTGTCGCAGTTAATTTCAGTGTCATCAGCATAATACAGTAGTCGAATTATGCCATATTTTATGATGTCTGCATAAGCAATTTTCAATGTTTATTTGTAACATTATGTGCTTTGACAATATACATTATTATAAGTGAATCTAAAATTGGACATCGATGGGCCAAGATGTTAATAATATTATTCGTTTCATTTTATACTGTAAATTATTGTTTTTAATAAATTCAACTTGGAAATTGGAAATTATTTTTTTATTTGGTTATTTCAATATTCAAAATATTAATTGAAAAGGTTTTCAAAAAGTGTACACAAAATTTGTTTATGACAATAATTGAAATTTAATTACTTTTCGCTGGTTCTCAAATATTCCAAAATAGAATAGCTTTTGAAGTTTCAAATATATGAATGTACTAAAGCCGATTTGAAATACTCTTGAAAATTTTTTTCAAAAAATTGATGAATTGTTTGGTTTGTCAACGTGAAAGTAATTGGACCATCAAAACTTTAAAAAACGTAAAGAAACTATTTTTTTGGTAAGAGAAAATTGGTCTGACAATTTGAATAAACGTTGGCGTTGAAGAACACACTATCGAAATCTTAATTGCTACAAAGCACATACTGTCCACAGTTTTTCCTTTCTTTTTGAAAGAAAAAATTGGCCGATGCATATATACAAAAGTTCTTAATTTCACACCTTTTAATAAACTAAAATTAGTAATTTTCAAAACATAGTACTCACAACATGGTAACAGAATTTCTAAAAATATTTCAAATTACTTATGGATTATAAAAGCTGGATTAAAAATTGAAATAAATGTGACTTGTAATAAGAAAATCATTAGTTATGTCAGATTTAATTATTTTATGCTTAGTGGACTGAAACTTTACAGTTTAATGTTTAATTTAACGTGCTTTAATTTAATCACGGTATACGCTTCGGGAATCAGGCTTAATTTATATAATTATAATTTATGAACCAAATTATTTTAAAGTTTCTTAAAAGCATACTCTCTAAATTTTAAATAGTCACGACTATTTCGTGAATTTTCACTATTTTTTAGTTCAGAATGCTTCACTAAATAGTAAAAAGTGAGAATTCATACTATTTAAAATTTACAATGTAAGCACATAATATTGTATAATATAATTTAACAACTAAGCTTTTTTAAATATTTATACTAGCATCACTACAATATTGAGTAATCTATCAGTTCTGACAATACGAAACGCATTATTTTCCATACACACAATGGCGAAGAAAAACAAGAGTCTCGGAGTCTCTTCCGCTGAAGCGACTCAATTATTAATCAACGTCACTCAAGACAAATCATATCCCCGACGAAAAGCGCTCACCCCCCAGCGATCAATTTATAACGCGAAACGAGAGAGCCGAGCGCGTAAAACAAATCGGCGAGTCGCGCGCACCGGGCCAGGAGCGAGTAATTTATGAGAAAGATAACGTGAGAGAAAGAGAGAAGCATGATCCGCAGCGAGCATCGGGAGAGGATAAATATTTATGCGGACGGCCGGGGAATTTCGGATTCACTCGCTCTCTCATCGTCTTTCTCTCAAAGGTGACCAAATTTCTCCCCTTGGTCGGCCCATTTTTTTCCGCCGCCCCCGGACGAATGGCCCCGCGGAGGTTTATAAATGGCGCGCGCTCGAGATTAGGGTGAATTTCCGGCTCTCTTTAGGCGAGACCACTTAGAGGAGGAAGCCCGAGTGGAATAGGAAATAGCCGACGTTTCCGGGCTCGCGCGCTCTTCTCTGTGCGAATGCGCGTCTGCGTCGCCGGTTTCACGTCAAGGGATGCACACTGCGGAAAAATAGCTGTCCATGAAACTTTATAAACACGAGCTAGCTGTTATATATGAAGTAAGGATTTTTGTCGAGTGTTGGTAAAAAGTTATAATTTAAACTTTGCTGAAAATAAAACTGTTTTAGAAAAAGAAATCTAAGCGTTTTTAGAGTCAGTTTAGTATTTAGATTTTTATGACATTTTTTATAGTTTATTACAAACTGTAGTGGCTAAGTTCGAGTTTTTGTAGCTAAATATTTAATACTTTTTACAAATTTTTAATAGTAATCTAATTGAAATCTACAAAATTTTAAGAGTATTTATTTCTGTAAATTCTGTTGAACTTTTATATCTCGTATTTATTTTTAAATTTGAGTCGAGTTATTCTAAACGGTGTTTATTTTTAGGACTTTGCGTGATATCTTTTATCATAATTGAGAAAGGGAGATTTTAAGGGAGGTGGGAGTAATTAATTGTAGCTTGTCGGAAACCTTGATCACATTGAGAATAGATAAGAAAGAGGATTTGTGAAATAAGGATGTTTTATTTTGAATTGTAAGAAACATGATGCGAGAAAAAGTTTCGGAAATTTTACCAACTTTATAGTAATGATGTAACAACTGACAAACTGTAAAAAATTATCAAACTTTCTCTCGAAATTTTCCGAAAATCTAATAACTTTTACAAAAATTATAGAAAGTTTTTTTTAGAAAGTTAATAACTTTTTAAATTTTGTTAGTCTGTCATATCAAACTTACGCAGTCTGGTAACATTTACAAAACTTTTTCTCTCCGTCAACATGGTTATAATTTATTATTTGCACAATCATTTTGAAGTAGTTTTATTTCATAAGTGTATAAGAGTAAGTATATATATTTAATAACCTCTTTAGACGGGCGCGCTTAATAAAAAATTGTAATTGTAAATTAAATGTAACTTCTAACAGCTTAGTTTATAGATTGCCTAGATTTAATTTAATTCATTCTTAAGCAGCAATAAGATCTAAAGTAACTAATTTATTAAAATTCAACTTGGTATGAATATATTTGTAATTGCATTTATATTTACTTGTGCATTTATTATTAATATATTATATACTAGGGCAATAAAACAAGAAACGCCTCAGATCACATATAATTGTTGACCGGGGCAAAACCGAGGTTGACAAACGTGATATGAGGCTTTCTTTTTTATTGGTCAAGGTGTATATACTTTTTTTTCTGCTCGACGGCCCCGGAAAGCGGCAACTTCGTTTCGTGCAGCGGCCAGGAAGTTGGCGCTTTCCGGCCGGAGGGCAAAATCGTTATTTTATAAAGATATTACTACCAAAAATTTTTCAAAACATAATGGAATTAACAAAATTCACTATGAATTAAATATATTTAAAATTGTACTTGTATGTACTTTTAATTCACTATAATTTTTTTGTAAAGGTATTTTTATCAAAAATTTTTTTAAAATAAAATAAAATAATATTTAAAATTATCTTCCTTTGAAAGTATCGAAATTGCTTCATTCTATTTTGTCAAGAAAAATTATATTTTACTGTATCGCTGATATAAATATGACTGACGTAAATGTGAGTATTTTTTATAAAAAAAAACCCTATATATAAAAATACAAATTTACTTTAATTTATGTGTCCAAAGGAAACGTTTCATAAACTTGTCATGTCTCAAAGAGTCACAAGTATCTTTATAGAAAAATTAAAGTTAGTACTAATCCACTTATAAAAATTGTGAAATCGAAACTGATAATAAAGAGCAGCCATTTGTTGCAATGAAAAAAAGAAACAAAAATTCAGTGCTACTTCTTGATAAGTTTTTCTACGATGAACAGGAAAATATAGGATGAAAAGGATAAAACTGCGAATGAAAGGATTAAAGTAATTTAAACTGAGTGCTCATAAGAAAAGTGGAAAGACAAAGACAAGAAAGAAGAATAAAGAAATAAAAATAACTCAGAGAGACTAGGAGAAATACAAGAACGACAAGAAAGAATAAGCACGACAGAGAGCGAAAGACAGAAAGGGAGAGAAAAATTATGAGGGAATGGGTAAAATAAATTGTAATTACAAAGTTACAGCGAAATAAAGAGAAAAGACAATTAAATTCGAATGTGAAAATGACTAGTCCATTAAGTAAAAATATGAAAACTTGCAACCAATATCGGGAACCAACAGAAAATGGGAATAAAATTGTTGATCCACAAACATTTCGTATCGATTCTATTATTACAAAGAAAATATTTTCGTCATAAAACAGTATGTTTCAAATAATGTAGATTTATTATTTCGAATAAATGTTTGAACGCAGAAAAGATGATTGGTATGAATTTGTTCCTGATATTGAAAATAAATATTTTATAGTTTGTATACCCGTAAAATGGGACTAATCGATCAAAATGCAAATTGTTATTTTTAAATTCTTTATTCTGCTCTTATAGCATTACAAACTTTAAGAACCCATTCAAAGGTATCTAAATAATACATTGTTGTAAGGGGATACAGTACAGTACTGACATTTGATTTATCTTTTGATACATATTTTTAAACTTTTGAAAGTTAACAAAGACAATGTTACAATCTATTGTTCTAACTAAGGTTGTAAGTCATTTTATTCAAAAATGTAATGCTAACTAGATTATATTTGTTTACATTCTGTAATAATTAAATATAGAAAATGTTATAAAATATGTTATTAAAGCAACAATTACATTTCGAAGTGTGGCATGATTTATTTCAAATTAGTTAAGGTTACAATAATAGTTATATTATTTAGATTATTACGCTGGATTCAACACACTAGATAAAAGCCGTAACTAAATGAAATGCAAATGCAATCCAACATCAGAAGCACTTAACAAAAATATTAAAAAATATGAGGTCTTGAAAACGATCCGAGTAGCACACGATTCTCGTACAAACGTCACCAGCCTCCTCGAAGACCAGGAAGAGCGAGAAGAGCGGCATGCAATCTAGTTTTGCAAATTCCTTGGTTGCCTCGTACCTCCCGTCGGCGTGAATCTCGGTCAAGTCGACCTGGTATTCCGTGCAAAGGTAGTTGGCCTCTTTGCTGCAGTAGCACGTGAGTAACAGCATTCCGCCATCCTTTGAATTGAGCGCTCTCGTGAGCAGAGCTCTGTGACCGAGCTCTAGTTCGACGCTGAAACTCGTCCTCAGCGTCGCGTCTAACCGCGTGCAATTGACTTTGCTCTCGCTGCTGCTATAGCAAATGCCAACGCCCTCGTAACTCGAGGATAGCTCATTCGGGGAAGATGATTCCACGTTAAATTCGACCGAAATTGGTGCCTTGTTCTCGATTATGTTGACCAATACAAGGCTTTGTTCTTCCTCATAACCAAGTATAAATATGTAACTTGTTCCGTTGGCTAGATGAAAAACCGAAGTTATGGGTTTGTCATGAGTAAAGTTTTGTAGAGCTGGAAGAAATAAGGGATTGCTCCATTTATCGGTAGTGATATTGTAGCTCCGCTTGGATACTCGTGGATAATCGTGACACTCACTCGCACACATGAAGAAAAAATCGATACTATCATTGAAGGTCGTCATATAACTTAAGTTAAACTCTGTTGGATCATTGCTAACGGTCAGATTTTGATGACTTAATTCACAGGTTTTCATGTTAACAATGATCATCTTTGTGTCTATGGTTGTTGGCATTTGTACGTCATACGTTATAACCTCAAAATCGTTTTTCAATGACGTTAAGTGATAGGCTGAAAAGGATTCATTTTGGTGGATAGAGAAATAGCAAACATACTTTCTTCGGCCATTAGAGAAACTTTGAACACTCACGTTCACCTTACTCCTGTCGTCTTCATCAATTCTAAATTCTGCATATGATGGATAACTGTCTGACTGAGTAAATATATAATCCTCTGGAAATAATATTTCTTGTGACCATTGACTTTTGAAAATCTGTTTTTCAAGTGCGTATGTGAGCCCAGAGACAATTATTAGTGTATAAAATATACTCAATATTTTTGGCATTGCTGGTAAATTATTAGTATTTTTAATCATTTTTGGCTTTTTTTTGGCTTTTTAATTATTGTAAAATCTTCAAAGTAGGTAGCACTGTTTGAGGTAAATCATGAAATCTGCAATAAAAATTGTTCTTATTAACTCTAAAATATTTATCATTTATTCTTTTAGCAATGAAATATATGTTATGTAGGCTATGATTCATGTAATTGAACAAATTATATGAAAATGAAATTAATTGTTTTGTATGACATTCAATTTATTTTAATTACCTTATAAGTATTAAAATTTAAGAGAAAATCGGATATTTCTATCCTTTTCTAAATAGAGTTTTTGCTATAATAAATAAAATAATTTTATTATTAAAAACAACTATTAGTTTTTACGAAAATGATTATTTTATTAATTACAGCAAAAACTTTAATTAGACAAGAACAGAGGTATCCAGCTACTTCTTAAGAAGCCTTCATTAATAGATGTCTGCATTTTTAATATCAGAAAGTAGTTTGAAAATATTAAAACACGGAGTTTGTAAAATGCTTTTTAAAAAAATTTAATAAAACATTCACAGCGCTCTTATTATATATTAAATTTTATTAAACTTATTTCAAAATTATACTTTAATTTTTAAAGTTAAAATCAGATGAATAATGAAAAAATTGTTAACGTCTTACCAAATCTTTATCCATTTGCAACGATACTCTTTATAATTTGAATATTTTTTCAGCACATTTTTCATCAAACTATTTTTTTTATTTTACATCATTTCTCATATACTGTAAGAAGAAAGTATTATATCAATGTTAATAATAATATGTTATGATATGACTAATAAGTAACACTAAGATTTAAACACAAAATTTTTTTACTCGATACAATTGCTTACCTTTGTACTAAAAAGATTATTTTTATAATAATAATTTGAAATTATGTATAAATAAATCGTAAAAATTGAAATTAATTACAAATAAACTAAGTTTTGTACTTTTCTGTTTTAAATTTATATTTTGTTTATTGAGTCACTTAATAACACTGACTGAATACACCACTACCTTACTTTGACTGTAGGTTAGCAACTGTAGACTCGAGCTCGAAGTGTATTTATTTTGTAATGCTGATTCATATGATTTTTAAAATTGCCTTCGTTCAACCGGTTTTATGAAATGGAAAATTTTATCAAGAAAGGCTTTTTTAGTACATTCCTCAAAATGTTTTGATTATTGTTTTCTTTTTTCTAAGTGAGTATTTTGTACTATTGCTTGTTTATATATATATATCTCCAAATAAGATTAATTATTTATAAACAAATTTTATCGAGATATTAACTAATATTAAGTAATAAATATTTTTATAATAATATTATAAAAAATTTACCTTTTTTAAAAAATAACTAAACCATTACACTTCTAATTAGTTCTGTGGTCTCACTTTGGATACTGAATTGCAACTGAACACTGAGTTCAAAGCTTCTTTGCTTAAGATTCTTGGATTTTTTAAAACAGCTATCAAACCGGTTTTGTAAAATGCAAAATTTACTGTTCAAAGTTATGATCTCTTTTGCCATCTATAGAATATTATTTTTATTTATTTTTAATTATTTTAATTTATTTTATAGATTATTTTATAGCTTTCGGCATTTGTGATAAAGTAATTTTTAATTAGAATTAAAAAAAAAGGAAGGGAATAATTCTTTTCAGTTTTTTTCAAGACTCAAACTTGTAGTTCCTGTTTTGGAAATCTTGGCACTATGATTTTCATGATACTTACTGGAAACTGGTTTTACGTTATGGTTTTCTAATAAAAAGCAATATTTCGTAACTAATTATGTTTTGGTTCATATGTAAATAAGTTTTACTTAAATATTTTTAAATACAAAAAAAAATTAAAATCTTTTTCAAATAGGCATCCAAATAAGTTTCTCCACGCTAACCACGTCTCCAACACGGATTGCTCTGGCATCCGTATCGCTCCTCTAACAATAGTCATTCAAATTTCTCTCAGAGCCAGGGAAACGCCCGGAACAATCAAAAATATCAAGAATCAAGTAAAAGCCGGCCAACTCCGTCCCAAAGTTTCCCACTAGCAAAAACGACAAACTTATCACTTATCCGCGCGCGAAAAAAGTCCTCGGCGCAGAAGCCCGGAAGAATAGTTCGGGAAAAGAAGAGGAGCGGACAGGCGAAAGGAACAGCCTGAGCGGAGAGTTCAGCAGTAGTCGGCTGTCAGCGACACGCCTTGCCGCTGATTTACAGAGAGGGAGTACGAGGACCGAGCTGCGGCGTCTTTCGGCCTGCGAGCTCGCTGAAAAGTCAATAGGACGCGCGGAATAAACGCTGACTGCGATAATGGAGAATGGCCGCTCGCGTTCATAAAGGCATGGAGCCGAGCGACTTCTTAAGTTTTTCCAAGACTTTATGTTGTATAATATATTCTAGGCAGTTCTTTTTTGTTACCGCAGACCCGAGTTTTCATGGATTTTTGATTGAACTTGCCAAATGCACGGGGAGGAACTTAATTCATTCATACTTTTAACGTTTCAACGCGCTGAGAGATTGACAAAGGGAATTTGAATTTCGAAATATTGAAATTTGAATGTTGGTTGAGATAATATCCGAAGACGCTTTCGTATGTTTGTCACTGATGAAATACTCCATATATCTTTGTGGAGTATACAAAAGTATTAAAGATTCAATATGTTCTAGTATTAATTGCACTGCGGAAAAATGAAATGGGTATAAAATAAAATTTTATATTCATACTTCATTTCCTTCTATAATCTATTATAATAACATAATAAAAGTGATTTATTGTTGATTTTTTTCATCATATAAGGAAAATAAGGAATAACCAGTTCTGTGTTGTAATTATGCTAAAAAATGAAACTTTCGCTATGTCTAAGGTGTCAAATTTTCCTTAATTTTA
>JAPYZA010007278.1:0-10284 GCA_030522685.1 Eupelmus azureus | reverse complement strand
ACCTACATTTACTCCTGAAAGTTACTTTAAGGATTAAAACCTACATTTTAAACTTTTATAAAGATTAAAATGTAGGTTTTAAACTTTTTACTTCCAGATATCGCACTTTTGAGTTTGGAGTGTATAGTTAAGAATGTCAATGTATATTTTGTTTAAAAATTCCTATAGAATGAAAAATGTGTTCAGATACAGTAGATAGTCTTTTATTATTATTATTTTTTTAATTTCTTTTAGAAAAAACCATATCAAATTATTCAATTGCTTGCGTTTAAAGATCGATTTTCATTACATGGAAAACAATGTCTCTAAAAATCAGTAAAAGCTTTCAATAACTTTTATTCAATTGATGATTAACGATTTAGATATTCATATATCTTACGGATTAGAGAAACAGAATGCAGCCATGCATCGCAACAACTCGTTCCGATTTACGGGCCGTTTCCGTCGCACGACCAAATGACTTCCGGTAACACCTGCGGTTTCTCCCTTTCTTCAAATTGCACTTTACGAGCCATAGCTATTGGAAGTGGTGCATGACTTTTCACTACAGTAGATGTCAATGATTCGGAATCTTGAATTCCGGCTTAAATAATCTTAAATTTGTAGAGACAATCACTCTCCAGTGAGTTAACTTTGTATTCTGTTTTTGAAAAGTTAACTATATTAAATTGAGAAATATATTTTCTTTGTATGTTTTTATATCCTGATTTGCAATTAATGAGATCTGAAACTAATTGTATTTTTACTTACAATATTATTAATGGGAAATTGAAATGTACTAATTTGCTAAATTCAGTTTAATGAATATACTTAGGATAAATTTATATTTTAATTGCTTATAATTAAAAATGATTTTCAGCAAATGTCTATTATTTTTAAATAGAGCAACTCGGGTAATGGAAAATGGAACCTTCTTACTTGTAGGTTTGTTTTCTGACATTTAAATGAAATATTTAAAATGTTTCATTAATAAAAATTTTATAAATGTTTGATAAATTTCAATTAAATGTGTATTTTATTGTTGATAGTTTATTTGTTATATGATTGGCTGGAGAAAATGCGTTCTTTTATTTTTTGTTTTTTTTTGTCAATTATAATCATAACTAACCTAATCTCCGGCCGCCTAGCGGCCGTATGATCTAGTATTGATTAAAAATATTAAAAATTTTGTATAGAGATTGAGTGTATCATTATGACAGTTATGTCCATAATTTACTAATATCGCAATATATTTTTTTAATAGTTAATAATCTGCATACTCATTAATAGCCTAAAATAATATAGTAATAGAACTATTACCTTTACATTAGTATTACTTAAACGTGAAATTTTTGAAACAGTAATAATTTACTAAAAAGTAGGCAGAGAAAAATTTCTATTTTCTAATAACTTTGTGAAAAAAAAGAGTAAGGGATCATTGGTCTTTGTACCAATCTTGAGTCATTCCATTTGTCTTGAAAGTTGTTGCTTGCATCTTCTTGGATAACCAAAGGGAAGAGGGGAGAGAAAAAGAGATACAAACGACAATGAAAGGAGGTCAAAGCCAGAGGTCAGGCCCGTGAAACTGTGCCCAAGAAACGTGACGCGATGATACCGCAAGAGACGGGATCTTCTCCACACGCGCCTGCTTGTTTTAGCTCCATTTCTATGCATATTTCCTGTCCTTTCTCCGACTGTGAGATCCTTGAAGAATCATTGTGCTCACTTTATGTCGTTTTTATTATCGTTGACCATGTTTTTTTTTACCAAATGTTGCGAAAATGTTTTTTTTACATTTTTTTAAAATCATAAAAGTAGTAAAATTTAATACAACTTAGAGCCCAATATGGATCGGAGACATTGGGTACAATAATTTTATGTTAACCTATCCTTGCTCATAATCTACTTCGTTCATTCATATATCTTATATGCTAGAAGCATGATTGACATTCGAATAACTATTAATAAATTAAAATTAAAGTATTTTTTCATTTTGTAATATTGTTTTTATGAGAGGCAAAATAGTTAAAATTTTGTTCCTATTTTTACACAGTGAAATAAAGGAAAAACCAATTTAATGTGATTATAAACCTTTATGACTATTCCAATAAAGATGTTATGTGACTTTCAATTGACAATTTTCATTGAACTTTTATTGAATTACAAATAAAATTAAAGACTTATATGTGAAATTTCATTTTTGTGTACCTACTAAATTTAGCACAAGCCTTGTATTTTTCAATTCATTATTATTCATAAGTACGTGTTATTCAAGTATTTTTGTATTAAAATATTTCAGCTTGAAATTAATGAACACGGAGTTATTTATTTTGATATAAAATTCTGGTTTTATCCACTGCTAAGTATCATTTTATATTAAAAACGATGTAACAAAAAAATTATATGATGAATAAATAAATATAGTATTTTATACAGTAGTCAAACGTTTTCAAGATTACGGTTTGTAAAAAACTTGAGTAAAAATTAAATATTTTTACATTTCTTTAAAATTATATGTTGAATTTGTCAATATCTTCTGCTGATTGTGAAATATTTATGTATGACATTTTGTATGTTAACAAATTTTTTAACGTCAAAAGTGCATGAAGTTTTGATAGCAATACCTTATAAGTAGTAAGTACGATAAAAAGTAAGTCATTACCAATATATTAACTGCAATATCTGAAATACATGAAAGTTGCACAGTATTACATTAAAAGATTTTGCATCTACGGTAGATTTTAATTCATTATAATGACTGTATATTTATTTTTTATTAATGTGATTGAAACAAATGATGATCCATGAAGGCTTAGTAAAGAAAAAATTTTTTTATACATATAGATATGTTGGACTTACGATTATCTTCTCAGGCCTCCATATTTAGCCTTCAACTGTCACGTTCAACTCATAAATATACATTTTTGCGCGTATTGATAAGTGAAAATATATATAATTTTGTAATTTTAATTTTATATAATCGAATCAAAACAGTAAGATAAAAATAATAAATTATAAAACATAAATAAAAATTAAAAACTAAATAAATGAAAGAAAAATTTGATACGCTTCATAAAAATATAGATATTATTAAATTTTCAAATTAATTGATATAATTACAGGTTTTACTCTAGTTAAGAGTCGAATATTTGTGTCTAAAATACAAAAGTTTTTTGGCAGATACAAATAGCCCTATCAACGTGATGTAAGCCTAGTTTATTTTTGCTTGTGCCGTGTCGTTGAACTCGCTCGTTTGCAGCTTGCAAAGTTCACAGTGCGGACGAACGCACGTCTCAAAGTGCAAAAGCTTGGAAAGTTTCGTCAATCAGTAGGTGAGCTCGAAAAATACTATCAGCACCTCGTCCAAGTGTCGTTCCCCTTCTAGCGAAATAAGCACACACAGAATAGCAAAGCCCCGTGCTCTTGCTTTGCTCTCCCGGGCTGTGTAGCGCAAAAGGCTAGAAGAATCGTTTGCCAGGAATCATATTCTACAAGTAAGAGAGAGAAGGAGTGTGTGTACAAGAGAGAAGAGTGAGAAAAAGAGAGAGAGAGAGAGAGATAGAGAGAGAGGGGGGGGGGAGGGGGAGGGAGAGAAAGAGAGAGAAGAAAGAGAGGCCTACTCGTGCCTCGCGTTCGGAGAGACTCTTTCGTGGGCCATCGATGCTCGAAAGACCAGAGCAGACCGCCTGGTGCCAGCGATCCAACGAACGCTCTCTTTCATGATGCCTCCCGCTTGCTCTCTCTTTCTCCCTCTCTCTATCTCATTCTCTTTCTCTCTCTTTCAGTCCTCTATTCTCTCACATTGTCCGTCCGTTTCGGTTGGACGTACACATGAACGAATTGCCTCTCGCAACAGAACCGAGAAAAGAGAGAGAGAGAGTCGATGGTACTGCAATAGAGAACATACAAGAGAGAAGAGAGAAAAAGCAGTTTAGGTCAGAACGAAGGGTGCCAACCTATAGTTCCTGACGTAACCCCATCATCAGTATTATTATAATTACAATGTTTCTCCCATGGCTAACATTCAGTACAAGTAATTAATAATAATATAGATGATAATAATTCTATTTTGAGTATTTTATCAGTAATTATATAAATGATCGAACATTAGACACGTTTACAGGATAGTTAACTGTATTGATAAAAAAGATCTAAATATTATAATCACTTTAAATAAAAAAATGATACTTATTTATTTAATGAATTTAATAGAGTTATTCTAAAAATTGACTGTGATACATTTAAAGAAATATGAAATTTAAACTTATTGTTAGTTAAGATGCAGAAAATATAATTAAGATTTAATAATTTGTAGATGTGACAAATAAATTTTATAAATTGCTGACAGTGTTGCATGGTCGTCTTATTAACTTAAAAATAAACGTTCTACTTTATGTTTTAATGATGAAAAATATTTCCATAGTTTAATCTAAAAATATAATGTAGTACATGTTTTTTTAAATTCATAACAAACGTAAATATTTTAAATATTTTCAAAAATTCCTTTTTTCTAAACTACTTCAATTTTTAAGTAAGTATTACTTAATTAAAAAATAAAGTATTTATTTTTAATTAACTTTTTTCCTTATATTTATTTAATTTTGTTTGTATATATATATAGATTTCGAAAATCAATTTCCAGTTCTGATATAAGAGGGAAAGTATAAATGAAAGAAAATTGAGGTGCAGTTTACTAGAGCATGCAAAAATGTCATTGTTACATATAGATGCATTGTGCAGCGAGATGGGCGTGTTAGCGTAATCGGCATAAAACATCAGCTATTATGCCGACCATCGATCAGCCGAATCCGTCTAATCAATTATTCGAAACAAAGGTACATGAACGTTAATGAGGATAAAGCTCGCTCTAACATTTGCAATAAATTGCGAAACTCCGGGTAGCGTGTTCGCTTTTTTGCAGAATTAGAGTTTCACTCCTTGAAAAACTTGCAGGAGAGCCAGAAAGATAATCATAAAGTTGCAGTAGATTGTTCTGAATTAAATAATGTTTGAAACGAATTATTTGTTATTCTGCAAAATTATTTAACCAGATTTATTGTTAGGATTACTTCGACATCACCTAGAATTAATAATGATTTAAACTGTTTTAGTCTATGTTTATTAATAAATTCTATTACTGATTATAATTGATACTACTGTCTAATTTAATATGCAAAAGCAAAAGCACATTTACGTACTTCGCAATGACAAAGAACTTACGAACAATCTATGAATCTTGGTTTTCTATCCTGAGCTTTCTCTCTCTCTCTCTCTCTCTCTCTCTCTCTTGCGCGATTTTGCAATCGAGGTGTGCATGCAGATATACACGTATGCTCAGGGCTTGGCACGAGGCACATCTAGAGAGCCTCTCTGGCTAGCCACACCGAGTGGAAGTGCCCGGTTATACGAGACAACATGACGCTGTTGCTCGGCTCGCCAACAGAGACAATCGAAAACCGGTACGAGTCCGCCCTGCTATAGTATAGCGGTCGTACACACACGAGTTCGCTGACGCGAAACTGGGTATATCGGATTTTAGAAGGCCTCCGGTTTTCCCAAAATAACCATTGCATCAGGTGCCTCTTCGAGATACCGGCGTTGCGGATCCCCCACCAAGCCGTGCTTCAATTTCAGTCCGGCCACGCTGCTCTTCTTGCTTCCGTCATGCATCTTTTATGCACTTGGACTTTAAATAAAGTTGGACTTGCTGCGTTCTCGAGCTTGCTTCTTCTCACTCTCTCGCGCTCTCTAGCTGGTCCCCGCTTATTACATCATTTTCGATACTTTGTTTTTCGTTTTTTTTTGTCTTTTTTTTTCTTTTGAAATAGTTTCTATTTTATACTCAAAACAGTATACTCAAAAAAATAAATTGGACTATTTTTCTATACATTTTTTCTAATTTATGTCATTTTTTTTTCAAAAATAAAGAGTGTATACCGAGCAGTAAAGTACAGCGTACAGCCTTGACAACAATTCACCAAATAATTTTTTAATGAAAATGAAGTAACGTGTAGTGAATATAAAGAATAAAGATAAGGTATGGATCTAAAAAGGTCCAAACTTCCGAATCTTGGATATTTTTTTAACCCTCTTGCTCTGTGTGCATTCCCACATAAATGAGCACGGTTTTATAAGTGCTCTGTACTGATAGAGCCTTGGCTACTCTAACAATATAATTTGTTATTTAATTTAACTTATTTATAGTTTAGTTTTTAGAAATTAAAATGCTAATCTAAAATTATAATTTAAAAAGAAAAATTTTAAGTGTGGTGGCAAACGATCATTTATTGTCACTGCATTTGTAATTTTTTTTTAAAATTATAATTTTGTTTACGAATTTCAATAGATTAATCTTTTAGAAAATAATTTTCATTATCTACTCTTCGTAGTTTTTTTTTATTGTTAAAAAAAAATTAAGTATGACAATTTTATATAAACAGGATCACTCTTAAGCGTAATTTTGAAGTTGCTTTATCGAGCCCATGCATTGAAGGTTCGCACATGTTTTTGTGTGATTTTGGTTACATCAAGTGTCGCAGCCATCGCATAAATGCGTGGTTAAACTTAGCTTTATCGCGGTATAAGATCTACTAAAGTCCTTATTTATTAAGCCTATTGTTCCTTGCAGTAAACTTTTTTTGTCAAATTTATAGTTTTCCTCTGTTATTATAAACGCTAATCAAACAACGAGCATGAGCTTTACTGTTTTTATTAGAAGATGATTTATATTGATGATTTGCAGCAGTTTAGGTTACTAAGGAAGACATCAAAAGTTATTTATTGTCATTAAGCAACATATTGAGACAATTTAATTGGTTTCAAGTGTTTTTTAATTCATTTACTTTACTAGTGATCGCTTGACTCTAAATCAATTTTATTTCCTCTTTCTGTTTCAGGTGAGTCAGAACTCTAGAAGTGATGTTCATATTGTTTGCTGCGAGGAAAAAAGGTAGTGGATTATTTAGTCTAAGTATTCATTTATTTAGCATCAACAAAGCATTGTTCTTATTTTTTTATTTCTTGCAAGATAAAATCTTTGATATAATTTTTGATAAGTAAATTTATAAAGATTGAGTACGTTATCCATTATTGATTTCTGTGAAATTTTAATTTCTAGAAAACCTATTCAGTATGAAGATTATAATATTCATGTGTCCGAAGTTTGTTTATAAAATAGTTTCCAATAAACATTGTTTTTAACTTAATATTTAAAAAATATTTACAAATATTCAAACTACAAGATGTTTTTTACAAAATTCAATTGTGTTACATAATAAACAATCATAGACTAACTAAAATATATTTACAAAAACAATGTTTTTGTTTATTAACCACGTAATCGTACGCTGAATTTGCAATAAATTTAATATAATTTATAACTGAGGTACAAAATACGTTGTTTCCCCGACAACGACGTCTATCGATCACCACCCCGTCCGTGGCACAGCCAGAGGCTACAGGTGTTTCTTGGCTATAGTTTGCACGGAAAATACAATGCGATCAGGTGCGAGAGAGGTCCTTACACTTGCGGATCAATATTCTCTCTCGACTTGTTCCTAAGCGATTGTACGCCAGCTATTCTAAATGTTTAGCTGACCTGCAATGAGTTTCGCAATTACACTAAAAGGGAAATACACAAGACTTCTAGTATTATAAATTATACTAATAATTCTCCATCGGTTAGTATAAAAAGCTTTGATTATCCAAAAAATATTTTTTATAAATCATAAAGTTTAGTAAGTTTGATCAAGTTAATGATTCAATAGATGTATTGTTCTTCTACAATGTACTAAATACAGCAAAGAAAATAAGGAGAAGTTGTACAAATAATAGATGCTCTAATCAGGATAGTTAATAGCATCACTTTCAGATAAACAAATAATTTATAAAAACATATAACTATTGGTAATAATATACATGATTATTCTGAAAAACGTAATTTTATACATAATTATATTTTTTGGCTTCAGTTTATGCATAGTTGCACAAGTTTATCGACAATTTCAATTTTTTAAATGTTGTAATAAGCGCTTGCATTAACTTAATCTGACTGCATGTGCCGACCAACATACATAATGGTACTTGTTTTCATTGGCTGTAACCGGGTCTTTATTTATCAGGGCGAAGAGGAGGAACTTGCCGATATTTTCGTTATTTGCGTCACTCGCGGGGGTAAACAAGACGATCTCAAGTACCGAATATCCTTTACGTAATATTAACTATATACGCTCAGAATTTATATATTATAAACAAAGTCATAACATACGTTGCTTGACGTTAGTACTGTGTAATATTATACAAATTTTTTATTCTTTCATTTTTGTAATACCTGTAAAGCACCAAATGATAAATGTCTTCTAAATATGTTTATATTACTTATAAAGATTCTAATACTTGGTTTTGATTTAAAATTGGCAAAAAGGCTCTAATGATTGCACAAGCTGAATATTTATAATCTCAATATAAGTTGAACTATTTCGAAGCAAAAAATTGCTTGTAGTTTCTTTAACCTTATGAAAATTCAATAAGGTGACTATTTCAAAGCAACAAATGTGCTTGTAGTCTTTTAGCCCCTTGTTGGATAGGAGTTAAAATTGTTTCTCAACTTTTATTTCGTAAAAAATTGTTTTAATTTAAAAAAAATTGACCGTGTTGTAGCTAATATAAAATTTTATTCATTACCCTTGACAAAACAATGTCTTATATAATTCAATCAATACTTGTTAGGCTAAAAAAAGGTAAAAACATCCAACATCTGAATAGAATTTTTCTCTCTTCCTCTCTATATACCTAACACGAATTTCCAAACAGTTTTCCCAGCTATTTATGCAGAAACTGTTTTATATATGTATATACATACGAACATTGCCGATGTAACGAGAAAACGTTCTCTCAGCTATACGTGAATTCATTGTTTGGTAGGCTCAATGAATTTCACTTTCTTAATAGTGCGACGCGCTTCGCGCTAAGCCACTCCTTACTTTCTTGCAACGTCGTAGCTACTGTTTGCCGCTTTTGCCTCTAATCGTTCGGTATACAGACTCCCGCCAATTTAGATTTTTTATTTGGCTTTATTTTTTTCGGATGAAGAGCCACGATCTAAATTTGAATGTTCGCCGTTCCCCTCCAAGCACGCGCAGTTGATGACTGAAAACTTTCTTTGATCTCAATTTTCACTGGCTAACCATAACACTTTGTTCGATAGTAATTGAACAAACAGAAGAATTTAAAAATATACTTTATACTATTACATCATTTTCTTTTACTTTCGTTTTCGCTTTTCTCGTTAGAAGATTTTTATTTTTAATTTTAACGATGATTGTTGCATTGTGTTGTAGTTTACGTATCTTATTCAAACGTAATTTAGTACCATAAAAATGTTATTCTTTAAAAAAAGATTAGAAAATATTTGTATATTTAATGATATTCTAGGTATTGTATTTTAAAATTAATGAGCCCCATTAAACGACTACCATTCTTATTATTTAATAGGTTAATTTCAATGAAGCACATATGTATTTGTGATTGAATAATTGATTTTTTCCTAAATTATCTAGCAAAGAAACTAGTAGTATAGTTAGTATACACCGACAAACGTGCATTGTCAAGGTCATATGACTAATCGAATAGAATAATTATTTTTAATAATGATTATCTCTGTAATGATGCCGGTAATTTCGGCACGCCTGTCTGCTGTTTCGTAATCTAATCGATGATTATGCACAGGTGACATCATTTAGTTATACTGTGGCAAGTATAGGAAGTCATTTAAAAGTACTTTTGGTTACTAATCGATCACTAGTTCGTTCATTCCTCTTTGTTTTTTTTTCACATTATCCTACGGTAAATTAAATATTTTCTTAGATCCAGAATGATTTGCAAATTTTTATGAAAATTTTTATTTACGTATTAATTATTTATTAATAATATTTATTCATCAATCATTTTAAATGAATATTTTTTATATAGTTAATGTTTATAATAAACATATTTCTATTTTATTAATATTTATAAAAATAAATTTCTTTTACAAAAAATAAGATTGTAAAAAGTAATATGGCGTAAGCAATAGAATGTATTAATATAGTGTTACTCATTGTAATCGATAAACCTAATAAAACGGAAGAAGTGTCTTTTTATAGTAAAATTATATTTTTGGCTTTCCATATAACTATATCAATTTATGTTTTGTTTTTCTTTTAGAGAATACGATTTGTTAGTCAATTTATATAGAATTTGTTAGTCTTTAGCAATATTTAATTAGGTCAGACTAAGTTAAATTCACCAAAATGAAATTAAAAAAAA
>JAPYZA010007277.1:0-10284 GCA_030522685.1 Eupelmus azureus | reverse complement strand
AAAAACGAAATATACAGTCCTCAGGGTCTCCCAGCACTTCCGGGTTGACCAGACAAGAACGGTGACATCGAGATATGTTCGATTCCCCGGCGAGTCGTTTTCGAGTCTGAGGCGTATATATATGCGCGTTCAGCCCGAGGCTATATTCACATGTGGCTCTACGGGAAAACCGCGAGTGAGAAAGGAGCGGGACGTGACGATCCTCAGGTCGGGACTTTTTCCGAGATCAAAGGTCAAGCTGGGTTTTATTAGAAGGAACGCTTCGGATTTTTGGTGTGAGGTGTGAATCTTTTTATTTTTTAGGTCTATGAAATTATCTCAATTATTGATTCTATTAATTGTAATTATCAAGATTGATTCGCTGTAATAGAATTGATGAAATGTAATTTCTTATTTTTGTTTCTATAATAAAAGTTCTCAGGCTCAAAAGTTAATAAGTTGATATAAGTATTAACGAGATAACGATAATGGTTTTCAAGTGGAGGGTATCAAGAGCCGCGACGATAGTGGCAAATATTGACCCGCCTAGATTCATCTGTCTGGCAGGTCGTGTGTATTAGCTTCCACATGTCTCAAATAAACGCCACCGTAAGATCAATTTCTCGTCCGTCAATAGTGTGCAAAAGTATGTTTATATTCATTTCATTCTTCATTTTCTTTAGCTTTTTTTTTATTTTTATACCGTCAGTGAGTAATAAGTTTACTCGGCTCAGCTATCTCGTTTATATGAAAGCTTTTGTCTATTTTGCTAAAACAATACTATTTATTGTAAGTAAAAGATGAAGCTACTATTTTATTGAAATTGAAAGATTGTTTATATATCAAAGATGAACTAAATCATTTCTTTTCATATTAAACATCACGCCACTCATGTTTCGCAATCGAAGTAATTAGTTATTTTATCACAAAGTCAGACAACTATCAAATATCATATTTACACATTACAAATCCACTTACGATCGCACCCAATTTCTGAATAACTCCAAGTTTCCACATCTCATAAATAATCAAACCATAAGCACCCAACATTTTGCACACATCGATCCCAAACGTTGATCCAGTAACTTGGTAAGAACAGCTCCCTCAAACTTTAATTCCATTAGCCTTCCCATGCGCACGCAAAAACAAATTGCCGATATATACTCACTTTGACGTCTCCCCTCAAAGACCATTATTGGGGTCAAGATATATACCGTTCGGCCGATGTTTGATTGCTTATCGAGCGGCAATATTGCACGCCAAAAACGCGCGGCGTCTATATACGCGCACAGTTTCGCGGCGTTTTCTTAAATAGACGCTATGCGTGCGGCTGGCTCGTGGAAAGCCTTCGGGACCTTGGCTCAGAATTACACGCATCGGCTGTCATTAAAGTGTGTCAGTGGGTAGGCTTTTTAGCTGTACTGTGGACCGGCACGCGAGTTTTGCGCGAGTTTGGAGGATAAGATAACGGGGGGAGGGGGGGGGGGGGGCTTTTGGATGTTGAGAGAAGTGAACGGATTGAGTAGAAGAGTTGGGTTAGTGCGTGTAGTTAAGATGAAAGAGATTTTTCGTTTGTCGCTGTGTCTGATTTCTGGATATAGGAGGATTTAAATAAATCATTTTTAAGGAAATTTTTAAGAAAGATTAGATATTTGGTTAATACATTAATACATTACGTAATTGCTTGAAAAAGGAATTGATGTAATTAACGTATTGAATAAGAAGGCGCGTCACTTCCTAACTATTTTATTTTATAAATTAGCAGTTGGAAGTGAGCATACAGATATTTATTTCATCTATAAGTAAACATTTCGTCATTGGCATTACTTTTTTATTTTCGTGAAATTAATCATTACTCAAAATTAAAATAATATTTCAAAAACAGATGTAACCCATCTATTTCATTAATTTAAACACTAAAAATATAAATATTTTAATTTCTAGATAAATAACAATTGTCTTGTTAATTTGAACAATATTTATCTTTTAAAATGCTAATACAAATACAATATTATTCATGATCTTTTAAAAAGATTTGAAATTAATAGAACAAAACTAAAGGAAACTAGTATTTATGATTTTATCCGGACGATCAATCACCTAAAACTGACTCATGAATTTCAAATTTTTTTGATTACCATATTTATGCATTGTTTGTAAACATTTGCTTACGAAAAGATTCTTTTTTGTTATTATAAGTATTCAAAATATAAACAAACGAATATGTAATTGATGAGCCGCATGCAAAAATTGAGAATATTACGTTTTACAGCGTATTGTCGGTTCTGTCCCTCAATTATTTTGATAATAAAGAATTTCTTGCAGTTTTATAAAACAATCAAATATTTATCTAATAATGATAAAAAATCATTTAATAATTATATAGTACAGTTCATTCTAATATATGGGTAAGTAAGCGCTCACTCACAATACTGTAGATATTTTTAAATTCTCTTTTTAAATTCTCCTCGTACATCTCTTCCTGGAAAACTTTTGAAAGAAATGTCAAACTGCACACCGATTTAAATTACTGCTCGAATGTTGACACAATGCGCTGTTTCGTCATTCTGGCAGAATTTTTTTGCATGAAAATATATTGAGTAGTAACCATTACACAACTTTAACTGAAATGCAAAATATTAATAACACATATTTGATGAAAGTATGGTAGATGTAATTTAATATCTAGCAAATAGTTTTATCCAAAATAAATTTAATTAGAAAAAAAATGAGTGAACAAGCTAAAGATATTTTCTATTCTTTCAAAAGTAAAAATAAAACAAAATTTTCATCGATAGATTATCATTTATCATCAATTTAACTACTTTGCGCGTTCGCCAATCGAGTCTGAAAACTTCGGCTCTACACGCTTTTAGAAGTGCGTTTCGTTGTAGCACCGTAAATACTGTCAACGCCCTCGCAAAAGAATAAACGCGGCTAGTGTCTGTCGGGTAAAAAATAACCGCTTACTTATACGACGGAGTCGAAAAAAATGCTTGACTGGATTTCGTGTACGCGTACGTCATGCCAAACACGCAAATCTACGGTGAATGAAGAAGATCTCGTATTTCTTGTTCAGCATCAGTTTGTCGTAGCGATACTTTTGATAATTATAGTATCAATGATAATTAAATATGTAATAAAATTGTAGGTTTTTCTTGTTAATTATTTGGTTAATTTTAATTTTATTTTAGAGAATTTATATGCTTAATCATCTAATAATGCGATTAGGTATAATTTTTTATAACAGAAAATTGTATCAGTAACTTAAAATTAATTTTTTTTGTTTTTAGTAAAATTTAATAATTAGATTTTTTAAACCCATATTACAATTTAAAATCAATGTATTACTTGAAAACTTCAATAAAAAATATTTAACCATAATATTATTCTATCTTATCTTGAATATTATCGAGTCAACAATTTGGTCCTGATTGATAACGCAGACATAGAAAAAACGTAATTACCAGAAAATTTTACGACCTACATAGAGCACCGCGTATACGTGACTGTGTACCACCCGTGACTCTCGTAACGTTGGCGATTAAGACCAATTATCTATCTTTTGGCTGTAGGAAGCGAATTGTTGCAGTTCCTCGAAGCGATCAGAACAGGAAGCAAAAGATATCGAAGTCAAATGATCGTCATCAATTTGATCGAATCAACGGCGGCAATCGAAATGCTTCAATCAAACGTACTGCGCGGCATTGTATCAAAATACTTTATTGGGGTTGATACATGTTTGATGCGCGTGAAAGAGTAGATTACTTCTTTGACGTCAGGAAATGTTGAAAGTACAAAAGCTCGAGAAAACTGCATTTAAAATGTTTGGAATAAAAATGTGTTTCAATTTTAAGTAAGCCAGTCATCGTTATTAAAATAATTATTTTATTATCATAAAGAATATGGAGCTATTAAGAAAAATTAATCATATTTACATGATCACAGTTGGATAAATATTATTCAATAATTATTAATGGAAAAAATTTTAAATCCATTATAAAAGTTCCGCTATTCAGCATTCCACTTCGAAATAGTAGTAGATATAAGAATATTTAGGACAAAAACAATGGAAATCTCATGGTCTTTTAAAATTTATGAAGAAACGTATTATGTACGGAAAAATAGATATACGTGTTTACAACGTCAAAGGATGGCGCTGTAAACAGGAGAGGTGAAACAGGTTAAGCGGCGAGGGTATAAATAAATAGGGGATTCATCGAAATAACGTTTTTATATAAAGTGAAATTTGTTTAGAGTCTGCGTTAAAGTCAACCAAGTTGAATATGGTATGGTCTAAATTTCATAAAAAAAAATTGTTGATCTGTCAGATTACTACAAAAAAAGGAGAGTTGGAGAATCCAACTAAAGTTTTAACTGTGATGTTAACTAAAGCAAAGCTAACAACACTAAGCTCAAAAGGAAGATACATTTTATTCTCTTACATTGAGGCGGCTGTATTGCCTACAAATACGCAACATTTACTTTGGCAGGTGAATTTGAAGACGATGAGAGATTTGTCTATTTGATAACAGAAGTAACATCTAATAAAATGAGGGCAATGAAATGATAAAATATTTTTAGAAATCGTTGGGAAGTCCAATTTTCTTCCTAGAATTAAACGGTAAATAGATTACTTATTTTTAGTAAAATGACGAAACAAAAATTTTAAAACAAAAATTTATTAAATCGAATTTTTTAATTAATTTTTAAAACTTAATTTAAGATAAAGGTGTATTACTATAATTCAAAAAGTGTTGGCAAAGTGCCAGATTGATTTGATCTGATGAAAAATTCGTTATAAAACAAACACATATGTTATAATCATTTTTTATTTAATTCATGTTTTTTACATGAAGATCACCTGAATCTTTTAACTTCTTAATTTAATTTCTTATAATAATCTAGAATTTTATGCTATTATAGTAATGCCAAAATTCATGAACTAATAACATGTATACAACACAAGAAAAAAAATAATATTGATCCCATATAATTTATATTTCTGACAAATTATTAAAAATTACTTTTTTGGATCTCACATATGGATATCATAAAAAATGTTTAAAGAACCAACCAAGGAAGATTACTTCGGATTGGTATGCATTAAAAAGATTAACTGCATGCTCATAAATATAAGAAAGTACAATAAAAAAGAGATATGAGAACAAATTGAAACGGCTGAAGAAGAAGATATCAATCTCTACAACCCATTTTTCTGATGTCCTTGAAAAATTCGCAGAACTTCACATATTTATACCCTCCTTTCGTTTTTACCCTATTGAATGCACTTGAGAATACGCGTTAACAAGCAAATTACAAGCAATTGGATAGGCAATCTGTTACGATAAAATAATCTATTGCATTGAAATAAAACTTCAATGTATCTTTTGAATTAGCATTTTTATGATAAATTGCAGAATTTAATTTTAAAGCTAATAATAAATTGAATTCATAAAAATAACAAATTTTTATTATAAATATTTAAAAGAACATTCGAATACAACAAGTAAAGTCATTTGAATAAAATATGTGTCGGGTTACCGAGCAACTATAACAGATTTCTACACAGATGGAAATTTTCGGTATTATATTAAACCCATCAATCCACCTAATTGCACAAAATTAGATAATTTCGCCCGGAACGCGCATCAATTTTTAAATTTAGCCCAGATAATTAGACGCACATTCAAGCGTGTATAATCAAGCATTTTGCCTTTGCACTTTTTGCACCCATCTGCACTGGCAGTCTTATCTTTTTTATTTATAAATAAAAAGCAAGGATAGCGCAACAAGGTGAGGACAGTTGCACGGTCCTCGATGGAGCTGCATTCTGAAGAAACGCAAATGCGATTTGATGAGCTCCGATTTTCTGCTTTTCAATGCTGTCCCATATAAAGAGGTTTATATACATACTTCTCGCCTGCGGAGTTTGCATGTGCGTCACGTTGCTTTTTGAGGTGGAATGAAGACGTAGTTTCAAAACACCTTTGCAATACCCAATGAAATGGCACTTGCGTTTGTAGTTTACGCGCTATTTTTATATTAAATATTGAAGGATCTATTGATTAGATAATCAAATGAGGTATGTGCGATAAATAGAAGATGGATATACTCTAAAAAAATGTGCTTGCAATAAGTTATTTAATACGCTAAAATATATAATAAAAATAATAATAACATGTACAAAACTAAACTAATGATATTGAAAAGTGAAACGTTAATGTAATTTTTTTTATATTATTTCTAAAAACTGTAGCATTTTATTTTTTCAAACATTTTATAAAAATTCTTTTATCGTAATCCTATGTGGCTGTATAGTAGATCAAACATTTCGGATATTTTTGTGGAGATGCTTTTGTAATATTCAAGGCACTATAATTAATTATTTCATTAATGTGCTGTTTAGCAGGTTTTGATTTACAAACCCACGTCTTTCGATTCACTGCATTCAGACACTTCATTCAGAAACAGCTATAAAAATTGCACCAATCAAACGCCTCATAACTCACCCATCATATTGTTTAATCGCACCGCGGGAATCCCCTGCTAACAAAACCCAGCAAAACAAAGGCTCGAAAAACAAAAATGAATGATGATCATTGCGCGCATCTCCGCTTCATACTTATCCTCCGTAAAAATCAACTCTCCCTCTCAATTTCCCTAAATTTGCCTACATTTATCTCTAATCGGCGCAAACATCTTGCCGCTCGGCTGCCCCCGCGTATCACCCAAAATATCGGATCCACGCGGAAAATTCCGCTTCTATTTCCGAGATCACACAATGCTTTCACCCTCCCCCCCTCCTCCGTCTGCGTGTATATATACACATCTTCCTCGGCGCGAAAGAAAAATCGTCGCACGATAATACCGCACATAAGAAAAGTGACTAATGACACACTCTCGCGGCGAAGGGCGCTCGGCTAGAAAAAAAAGCGCATCCGAGAGCGCCACCGGAGCAGCATTGTCTCAGCGGAGGAGCGAAGGTCGAACAGCTGGTAATCTCCCTCTGCGGTAAACATATGGTTCGAATGTCTCGGGGACGCATATTTGAGATGAGCGCGGCTCTTAGGCTATAGATTCTTCCGAGAGAAGCGCGTCTAAAATAAAAGGAAAAATCGAGAAAAATGGAGAGCGAGTCGGTTGTTATCGCGGCGGGGATAGTAGATAGAGCGGCGGTGATGTTTAAATAGAAGTCGCGCGTAGCTGGACCGTCGAGCGGCCGACGTTATATTTTCTTGTGTTTTTAAGTTATCGAGTTTGCTGGTTGAATTATGGCGGAGTCGCCTCCGGCGGATTTAAACGGGCTCATTAGGGATTATTATAGTGAGTTATGCGAGGTTTAGCCTAGACTCTGGGGACGCTTAAAAACGCGGGTGCCGTTCTCGTGATTCGAAAACAAGTCATTGTGTTTATTTATTGGTACTATAGATACGATCACTCGATTTCGGTGAATACAGATTTTCTATAGTTAAAACGATGCCTCTTGATTTAATATCGAATCTTGAAAAAAAAATCATCAACTCGTATTTTTCCTCAAATCAACGATGAAAAAAAAAACTCCAAACAAAACATCGATCATTCCACGCCAAACCCAAAAAAACGTCTAAATTCGTACGCACACAGACTGTGCGATAAGGAAGCAGCAATGAGCCGGCGAAAAGAAAAAAGGCATCGATTATAAAAATAGGCCACCTAAGAAAGACCACGAGACAAGCGCGAAGATGATAGCGTTCGCTTCGTTCTCTTTATAAAATACCGTACTTATATCGCTTACCATATACGTGACGATATGCACGGCGCCTCCGACGCATATACAGTTATATTCCCTTTCGCTTACCAGGAGTGTATTAATGATTCTGTGATAATTTAAGAAACTCGTTTATGGCGTTTAATAGAAGGTTATGTGTGCTCGTCTTGTCTATTCGGAGGCGAGAGCTGAAGGCATCACGGGAGGAGGTCTGTTTTTGTTTGGATTTTCGATAGAGTAGAGGAAAATGTGTGTTGGCTTTATCGCGGCTTGCAGTCGAGTGTGAGTCGATGGTATCTTATGGTTGGGATAATATATACGTGGTGTTTGTTATGTAATTTGATGGGAACTATGTTTTCTGTTTTATGTGGGATTAGATGTAGTTTGATGATAGGGTGGATTAATTTTAATGCCGATTTATATTTGTAAACAGTAAAAGTGTGTCGAATTTTTATTTATCTAATCGTGATGATTGAATGCGTCACATTTCTGATTTATGTCGTCGGATTTAATAATGGGGGAAGGTCCAAGAGAGCAAAAATTCGCTTGACGTAATGAAACTATGAGAGATTTTCTTTAAATATCACATCTCTGCTACTATTATCGCAGATATTTTTTGCCAATTTAGATATGATTAATAACTATTTTTCATCTTGAAAATTTTTACACCCGAGCAATTAAGATAAAACAATGTTCTCTGCATTCTTCATTATTTATTGCTTCTGACATTTTATGACTCTGCGACTTATTTATAAAAAATAAAATCTGCCATTTGAAAGTCGCACTTTTGAAAAATTCTAAATAAACACATACCATTTATTAATACTGCGTCGTCGACATTCGACGGAAATAATTTCCAATTTAAATCAAGACGAGCTATTAAGTAAATGTCACCCTTAACTAAGGACATTGTTTAAACCGCGACCACAAAAATTAATACCGAGCCTCTAATCAAGATGAGAGCTCCACCAAATATATAAACCAGTAATTCTCAGCGAATCGATCTGACCGATAAGAAAAACGATCTATATTAGCCAATTCCTGGCACAATCGTGAGCACGAAAAGGAAAGCCATGAAATTTAATTGCCGCTCGTTCGCCAAAAGGGTAGCTTTTGATTTAATCTTTCGCACTGGAATCGCTCGAGCCGGAGTATATAAGCCATTTTATTTTAGTTGTTTTAGCGAGTCACGACAGTTTGTAACTTATTTTTGTCAAGGTCAAATTTATGTGAAAATGATGTTAGGAAGTCCAGCGGGAGCAATTAATAAAAGGCTAAAATTATTGAGGTGCCGGTTCGGATGGATTTATTAATAAATTGTTAAGACGAGAGAGAAAAATTATTTTATGTTTAAGGACATTTGTTAAAATTTCTTTTATACTATTTCGAGGATATTTAAAGAGTATGTTTAAAATCTTACCAAAATATTATGGGTTAGATAGTAATTTTTTATTTTTTATTTTTATAAGTGTAAAATAATGCCTTGGAGGAAAATGAATCATTTTACGAAGCATTCTTACAGTAAAAGTCATGACAACGAAGAGTTGTAAATTATATTTTTTAAAGAATAACAATTTCCAGACACAAAAGTAAAACTAAGAACATTCTTTTTAACTGATATTTTTTTGTAAATATTGTTTCAAAAAATATAAAACAAAATAAACTATAAAATATTAATAAACTCAGTAGAGTCGTTCAAATTATTCTTATACCTTTGATGCTCATACTATAATACGTAGGCACATCAAATTTTTATGTAAAAATATACTGAAAGCTAAATTTTTGATAGGTTTATGATCGAAAATTAATAGAAATGTTTAAAATATCATATGCATTTGCATTAACTTTCTATATATGTATAAAGTATTGAAAATGTTACTGCTAATAAAATTTTGTGGTTTTCCAATTTAAATATATACAGTTTTAATTACTTTTATTCATCTGTATATTTAACTTATTTTTACGAATTTAGGCAATACGTTTAAGTATAAAATTATTAATTTTATGAAAATGGACTTATTCAGCTATTTTAAGAACCCACAGATATACGCTTAAATTCAATAAATAATTTAACAGTACACCACTTCATCTCATCATCACGTCCTACTTAATAAGCATCATTAAACAAAAATCACTCTAAAACATTCCAAATCTCACCGATCAACTCGCCACATCAGCAAACAATTTTTATCAAGCCCCGTCAACCCCTAAACCAACTCACCGCTTATCTACACGAAACAAAACTCTAGAACCACAAAAACGAGCTCTCTACTCCACTTAAAAAAAAATATCGAAATCCCCTTTTTAAACCATAAATTTTCCAATCGCATTCCCCGCCCTCATCTCTTATTTGTACACGAGCGGCTCCCGACGTATATATAACGCGCGCCGCTGAATGAATGGGAGACGCGCGTAAAATTCTAATTTGGCAGAGGCTCCCCCGCGCGCCAAAATCGCGGAAGTTTATGTCCCTCGGCGCGGACATTGATATTCCCGTGGCGTATAACGCCGGGGACTTCCACGCGTTAGCTCGGTCAACATTTGCTCTTTTATAG
>JAPYZA010007276.1:0-10285 GCA_030522685.1 Eupelmus azureus | reverse complement strand
AAAAAAAAAAGAACGAGCGCGCGATGTATATACGGGGCGGTAGGGAGAGAGGACGTTATTTTATGGTGCGTGCCGCGAGAAAGAGAGGCGAAGCTGCAGCAGCAGCAGCAGCAGCGGTGCTGGGAGAGAAAAAAATACACAGAGCGAGAGAGAAGGAGAGAGAGAGAGATCGAGGCAGTGCGCGCGCGCGCGAGCTAGCGGCTCCCGTAGGTGTGTAAGAAAAAGCGGTCATGGAAAAAAGAGAGGAGAAAGAAAAACGAGGTGCCGCCGCTGCCGCCGACGACGACGTCGACGGAAAACGAGAGAGAGAGAGAGAGAGAGGCAGGCGCGCTGGCGCGCTACTGGTAGGAGGAGGCTGCCGCGCGGAGGGATACGGGGTTAAAGGTATATAGCGCCGGGGCCAGAGGCTCACTTTATTTTTATGCAGTTATTGATCTCTCGCTCTCTCGCTCGCGCTCGCCGAGAGGAGAGAGAAAAAGAGCCGAGCCAGAGCAAGAGAGAGAAGCAGAGCAGAAGGGGGGCGAGCGGGTAACTAGCTTATCAAAAAATGGGCGTTGCCTCTCCTCCTCACGCAGCCGACTTGTCTTCGCGCGCGCGCATACACACATACATACACACACACACCTGCGGCCCCCAGTAGCAGCAGCAGCAGCAGCCTGCGCTCTCTCGCTCTCTGAGAGAGGGAGGGCTGCGCGCTGCACCTCTTCGCTTATTTCCGCCTCGCCTTTGCCGCCCCTACTCTTCATTGCCGCCCGCCCGCAGTGCCGTGCGGCTATGAAGCTCGCGCTCCGCACGCACACGAGAGGAGATGTGTCGCGAGAGGACGGCAGCCAGGCTCGCCTGATTAATCGGACTATTGGTGAGCGGGGATGACCCCAGGTGTACGTATATGGGCGGGGAGAGACTTTTTGGCGATTTGGGGTTGGATAGCTGGTGGGTGTAGGTTTTGGTCATCACAGGATCGAATTCGTGTCAAAGACACTGTCATACGAGATTAGGGTCCACGTGTGATTTTTCTCTGATACAGTCACACAGTCCGAGTGGCATATACACCGTCAAAGCGGTACTCGCACCAGCGGACCATACGCAAAGATAGCCAATCTCCTCTCCTTCCTTAATTAAGCCCCCAGCTCCACTCTGCACTTCCGAAACAATCCCCCATCCGGTTATTTAGCACATCAGCAAACTCCCAGCGCGCGCTCCAGCGGGCAACAGACGCGAAAATGACATTGAGCAAGAGCCGGCTCCATTATCCAAAGACGAAATAAGACAACGGAATGCACCCCCCCCCCCCCCTCCTCGCGCGGCTAAAACTCGATCCCTCTCCCCTCTGTTTTCTTCTCGGCGCAGGGTGTGTCTGGCTCTCGCGCTGTGTCTCTCCCTCTCTCCTTCGATTTGGGGCAAGAGCAAGCCCCCTCCCGCTGGCGCCTCCACCCTTTCTCTCACTTGACGCGCGCGGCCGCGTATATAGGATCCGATCGATGTCTCTCCGGTCCTTAATTACGCGCAGCGCCTCTCCGTCCTTTTTTTCACCTTCCTTTTTTCAGCGACGCCCGCTCTCTCTCTCTCTCGCGAGTACCGCCCCTCTCACTCCCAGGATATCGCCGCCTTGGCTTTATCCCGGGGACGGGAGAGAGCCGTGTGTGTGTGTTCAGAGCGGAACGAGACGTATTCTGATGGAGACGGGGTGTGATGGAAGACAGGAGAGAGAAAGAGTGATGTGGAGGTAAGAGTGAGAGAGAGAGAGAGGTGGTAATGATAATTTTCTTCTGGATGACGAGGAGGCCGATCGAGCTGCGTGGAGATTGGAGAGAGGTCGAACTGTGGGAACGGCGAGGAAGAGGGGTGATGATATAATGAGAGACTTGTCGAGCAGTCTGAAATTTTTGAATTTGCTGATTTGAATTTTTATTATGAGGAATGGTGCTCTGGTCTGTGTGCGTTAATTCTAATATGATCATCCTGTAGGCAAATATTACTATTATCACGTTGAATCGTTTAAGTTAGAGAATGATAATTTTTCTTTTGCTGTAATTGACAAACAAATAATAAATTTAAGAATGAAGACTTAAAAAGAGCTCATCAGTTCTCCAATAAAGAATAAACTTTCAACGAATTTAAAAATCACTATTCTACACTTAAGAACCTCACTTCCAAAAGTCTTTTACATTCGCTCGCGCGCCACACTTCCCAAACGCAGCAATGATAACCTCATTATTCAAGCATCTCATCCACCTTAAAATTTCCAAAACTCGCTAGCGAGCAGGATCAAAAAAGCTACAAAGAAGACTCCCCTCCTCAAACGGTAAACAGTCTGCCAGCAGACTCCCGCGCTCGAAAAGAGAAAATCCGGTAAGCAAGTGCCGGATCGAGAGCGTGGGAGGAGGTGGGGGGCGCGCCTCCGGTGCGCGTCGCATCGCTAACTCCTTCTCGAAATTCAGCTCGCGCGTCGCCTTGGCGACGCGAAATTAGCGACCCGATACCCAAACGATTTCGATGTATATAGAGCTGTACGAGCGCGGCCGGCTTCGGCTGCAAGTATACTTATATATATTCGTAGCGGGATGCTCGAAGTCCCGCGAGCCATCGCCTGGTCTCGAAAGGCTTAGGTCGGGTGAGGCGCGCTTTTTTTTACCTTAGTGCTGAAGATTCGAAATTTAATCGCTTTGCGAGCGAAGGCTGGAGACTGCTGCTTGGCGGGAGGTTGGAGGCGAGCTTTGGAAAATCGATTGTTACAGGATTGGGTGTTTTATGCACAAGCTGTTTGAAGAGTATTGTTTAAAGTAATTTGAAATTAAAGGGCGTGGTAGCGACCTGATGTCAAGTATAGGCGAAGCGATCACTGGCGATACCCTGCTATTATATACAGCTAGTTGTCGTGATTAACCCTTAATATTGAATAAATTATGGTTATACGTGCAATATTGTAGCGATTTAGATTCTTCTAAATTAAAAGAAAAGCCAACGAGCCTCGACCTACAATTTTGGTTAGATCCAGCCGAAAAAGCCATGCATGCGAATCCTTTCTAAAATAATTTATCATTACCATCTAATTTTCCGGCTAATTCTACATCACCGGACAGCAGAAGAGATCTCAGGTGAGATTCTAAACGTAAATTCAGGCGTCAGCAGCGGAAGACGGAAGTTCGGAACTCTTATCGCCGGAGTGGCAATCGGCCGAGGAGGTGAGACGGAAAGACGGAAGGATTAGAGTGGGGAGAAACAAAAAGGGAGGGGGTTAGCTCTGGGTGAGCGACGGAAGGGAAAACAAGAGGTTGTTAGACGAGGAAAATTGAGAGATCGCTTGCTGTGCTTTTGGAGTTTTTCAGCGCATGAGCGTGTATTGGTATTTGGGAGAGCTGTAATAGAAATTCGATGGAGTTAGTGAGTGGAGTGTTTTACGACAGTGAGTTCATGGTGAGTTCATGGTGTAAGGGTTTATCAAGAAAATAGAAAGTTGGTGTTGAAGACAAGTAATACATTATTTCTGTAACGTTTTTTTAATCTATAATTATTTTGTATGATCAAGGGATGCAAATAGTAACAAAATCATTAACGCTTTTAGTTTTGCTATTGCCATATGAAACTTAATTCTTTATACAATCTGGTAGTGGATAGATTTATATTTTTAAGTTCAGGACAAACAA
Source organism: Eupelmus azureus (assembly GCA_030522685.1). Lineage (NCBI taxonomy): Eukaryota > Metazoa > Arthropoda > Insecta > Hymenoptera > Eupelmidae > Eupelmus > Eupelmus azureus. The sequence goes on along the minus strand of JAPYZA010007276.1, from coordinate 6,638 downwards.
ATGTAATCCAGGAGAGATTTTTTTCTTAGATATGTCGCTTGGCATACTTATCTATTTTACAATCTATTTTACAATCTAAAAATAAATAAAATTATTTTTCGTTTTTATGTAAAACAGTAAAAGGGTTGAAATTAATTATTTTAAAGAATAGGTCTTCAATGTAAACTGTCACCATGAAGTTAAAGGAGAAGTAGGATAAAAAAACAGAGAATTTCGAAAGGTAAAGAATTGTAGGGTGGAGCAGATGTGTATCAGTTGGTCGATGCTTTTAACCGGGTAGCAACAGGCATCTGTTGCAATAGAAAAGACGGAACGATAGAGACGTTTCTAGCAGCTTGCAGTCTACTTTAATGCCAGAATCTTTCTCTATCGCCGCCCTCTTGTTTTATTTTTCGCCTAGCCCTTGTTTTCCGATTCGTGTCTGTCGTTTAAACCTTTTCCGGATCTTTTTTTTTGGAATGCTACTAGAATTACAATTATTTCATTCTCAATTGGTTGTTGATTGTAAGCGTATTTTATTTTTATTTTTTTCTGATAAAAATTATAACGATTTTAATTTTATTTAGTTACTATAAAATATCTTTTTATTATATTAAATATTATTAATATATTTATCAAACACTATTTTTATCTTCGAATATATTACAACAAATTCTGTAGGAATCTCTAAAGAAAAAAAAGAAAATAACAGTTAACACGTAAGCTACACTAATCTAATGATAGAAGAAGAAGTACAAGTGAAAAACGCAAAAGTCATTGTGTACAATTGCAAACACAAACTACACGAGTAAGCTCTTGTTTTTTTTCTGCTTGTATGTAAAAAACTATAATTTTAAATTCAAAGAAACAAGACTAACACGAATAATTTCATTTAAACCCATCGACTTCCCAAAAAAATCCCCAAAAATACATGAAAACTGAATCCCCTATAAAAAAGAAATCCCACCTCGATCCCCCCGACTTTTACGAATTTCAAGTCACATCCGCGCTCAAATTTTCCGGCCTATCCATCCGTTCGCCCCAACACAACTACCAGAATCCCACCCACACGCACATACACAACCACACAGTTCAACCAGTAAACGCGCGCAAAGGAAAGAGGAAGAGAGATCCGCACAGAGCTGCTGCTACTGCCAAACGCGTGTGCATCTGTGTGCTCAGGGGAGCGAGGCGCGCACGTAGTATCATCATACACACACAGCGAGCTGCTGCTTCTGGCGTCGCCGCTGCAGTTTGCCGAATTACGTCGCGTGATTTGCTCCCGCCTGCGAGTGCAGCCTTTTATTTACACGTGGGATTTGCGCGATTTCGAGTTTATCCCTCTCGGCTTTTCGCTTTTTTCGAGATAGAGGGAGAGCGAGCTGAATTTCGGGGGGCGGGCGCCAGTGCACACACCTGTTTGATTCGGCGGACGCGATAGCGGCGCGCGTTTCACGAGCTGACGCTTTTTGCAGAATTTGAAATCAATCTTTCGAGCGCGCCTGGAAATTGGGAAAACCGATGGGCTGTTTTGATTAGCGATTGGATTTTTTTTTCGACGGCGGTTGGATGGGGATGGAGAGGGAAAGATGGAGGTGATTTTTACTGCGGGTTTGCGACTATTACTTTTTTAATCGAGATTGAAAAATGTTATTGTTGGGATTAATTTTATTATAACGGGTTTTATAATAAAAGTGAATATTCGAAATAATGAAAATGCTTGATTTATCAATTTATATTACGCGCATTAGTGCGCACATTAAAATTTACATAATTTCATAAACATTGAAACTGCGCGCGTTCGGATTAAAAATTCGCCTTTTTTGTTGTCTGCTTTACTGCCTCAAGCTCAATAAAAGCCATTCTACATTTCTCACGCGCCTGATATCCAACATCATTAATTAATACAGACTCCAATAAAAAATCTCAAATAAAAATCCCAATCACACATTAAAAACCACACCCCACCGCAAAAAAAAATCACGCATCCACAACTCCCACCCTCGACGCCCACGCTTCCGCCGACTGCACCCAATCAAAAAGTCCTCTCATCCAGTAACGCGTCGCAGTGTGGCCTCGATTCGCAAACAAAGCGAGCCGCACTTGCCGAATCCTCAAACTAAGCGTGCGCGCCGAGATACACACGTATCCTCTATGCGCGTACACGTGTCATTTCATCATCATCGGGCCTAATACGCTGAGCTGCTGTACTGGCCGCAGAGCCCGCCCGAGCGCGAGCGTACGAGGCGCGTGTACACACAGTAATTATCCGGACACGCGCGCTGCACGCAAATTCGCCGGAGATGCGAAAGCGCGTAATGCGCCCGGCGACTATATGCGACAAATGCGCGCGATGCGAGAGCTGGGTTACATTGGATAGAAAGGCAGAGGCCCGAATTTAGCTCTGTAACTGGGCGCGTGTATCTGTTTCTCAATGTTTCTCGATTTCTCGCGCGTATGGATTCAGAGGCAAAGGATATTTATGCGTTAGTTAGAGAGGGGAAGAAGAAATGAGTTAATCAGAATTTAACTTGTAAAATGCTAATTTTCGCACATTGACAAAAAATTATTGTTTGGGACAAATGTTAAAATTGACTCTTCACTCATCAGGCGATTACCACCCTTGTATCTCTGGGGCGGTAAACACGCCAATGTGCGAGAATCAACTTTTTCACACTTGTATCGAAAACTATTATATGCTATATTTAGAATCATTTTGGTATAATATCTCCAACTTCTTTTGTTATATTCCTTCCCAAAATTATCTCGTTTGACTCTCTAACTTTTGATTCTTCAATCCAGTCTCTCCAAAAGTCCAAAAGCTTGCTCTCATTCTCATCTTCTAATACCTTACTTTCCTCTCGCCCTTCACTTTCCTCGCTCCACACCTCTATCTCTCCATCCTTTAACCTTCCTCTTTCTTCATCCACCATATCCTCTCTCGCTCTTACGTCATCACGTGTTCATCCGAGAAAATCTGGCTGGCAGCGCATTATCCGCGTTTACATTCGCTCGTCCTCGCCGCACGCATTCGACGCACGTGCGTATATATCGGACTCGCCTGTTTGCGATTGCGTATAGGCCAGATTCTCTCTCTCTCTCTCTCAGCCGCTCCGAATAAGCAGGATACGGAGAAGGAATAGAGAAACGAGGGCGCGGGTGTACGTGCGTGTATACACATAGTATATACCGCCCGACAGTCCTGCGCATGTATATATATATATATATATATAAGCGAATGCGAGCAGTTGCGGCTAGCGCTCTATATATAGAGAGTGGCGCGAAGGTTCAGAGCTGAATGCGGCTGAGTGACAGAGAGGAAATCGCGGAGGGGGTAGGTTCGATATCATGTCAAGATGGATTTGAGGAAGGCGGGGCGGATAAGACGGAAGGATTAAAATTTTAAATTAATAAAGTTGTTAATGATGCTTGGACAGAGAATATAAAGGGGAAAGAGTGCTATGAAGTTACACAAGTTGTTCATTTAAAATAGCGCAGTATTTAAAATAATAAGGTAATGAGCATAAATTATAGGTTATCTGTGCTATCTCGACGAAAATGCCCGAAGCTTCGGTACTAATTTACAAATGTTGAAAAATATAAAAACTGTTCAATCAGCTAGAAAGAAATTTTGGCTGTGTAAGAACACTTACATCCGAATGAAGCGCCTCATTCCTTAAATATAGACGTGAGAGCTCAGTACTGTAAGCTGTATTACTTTGTTAAACTCCTCCTTTGATGCTTATAGGGATGGACTGGAGGTAACCACGTATGTTGTTACTGATAGTGTTGGTAGGACAAGTTGCTTGCTCAAGTGATACAGTGCCTGAACTTCATCGTGGGTATCCCTCTTGACCTCTATTGCAATAGCGAGAATACTGGTAAAGCTTCTTGGTTTGGTTGATCTAAAGCACCTCTGTAGACTTGGACTAATCATCTTGAAAAGAATTTTCACCTTGGTCATCTTGGACTCCTCCAGTCTCAGTTACCGATTCAATCAGTACACTTTTATTAAAAAAATAGCATTGACGATTACGCTTACGACTGCTTCCTGCTGGGTTGACGTCGACGCCACCATTCATAAGTATTGCCGATGAGATCGGGGTTGATGACTCGTATACCGAGAATCAAGTATGCTATAGTATACACTTGCTTGGTCAAATAGGCTTCAGGTAGATATAAACCAAAATGTCATACATACATTTAAATGCTTCACTTCTGACTTATTCTTGATTTTCAATTATGCATATTGAGGTGTGCACAGAGGCAATGCAAGATATTAAAAAATATTAGCGTCTACACATTATAGCTATGGGTGGACGGCACAGGTGATGTGAACATGAACAAAAGAAGAAAAAACATTAAAAGTCTAATTTTTATTATCAAATTACGAGATTCGAGGGTATGTCATTAAAAAATGTAAATTTACTCGTGCTATAGACTAGCCAATTCTTTCTCTTGTTTGTTGCGTAATATACTATTTTATCTATTTTAAAGCATAGACGAGTTTTAATATTAATTTCAGTTCATTATCCGAATTCCAATTAGAAATTCATAGAAAATGTGTGTCGTCACTATTATATGAATCCTGACCCAATTCATAAACTAAATTCTAGGACCACGAATAAATTTTCGCTGGAACTCAGATGAAAATGTAGAAACGTTTCTATCAGAACACTACTTTGTGATAATCTTTCTTGGAAACCTGCAGTAATTGGAAGTATTTTCGTAGTAAATTTTATTCCAAAAAGGCTCGGGTTCATATGGATTATTTTTAAACTTAAAATAAATTTTATAATTTTCCATTTTCGGGATCTATTTAATATTAATTTTTTTTCGTTTCAAATGAACTTTTTATGAGTGTAAAATTGCAAAGTAACTTTTTACGAATTCGCAGTATAGTTTATAAATATAAAGAGGTATCATGTTGTCTTTGTCAATAATTATCTCTTATTTACGTTGAAACCGGTGGAATACAGTACAAGAATAAAACGAGATAGAGAAATTGAAGAAACAGCAAAGATAGAAAAAAGCACGAGAAGAGAATGAGAGGGCGGAAAAGCAAATAATGAGAGGAAAAAGAAAGAGAAAACACGGCGGGCGCATTGACAGGCTGGAAAATAGACACGCTGAGCGAAAGGCGAAAGAAAGAGAAGAAAACACGTGACGTAAAATTCAAGCGACACTCGTCTCCGGTCGTGTCCAAGGCTCGAATTAATGAGTTTTCTTTTATGTTTCGAACACTTAATTTAGTTTCGGAGTGCACTTGGTGACTATGTTTTACGCTAGCGCGTTATGTATATATATATTTTTTTTACTTCTTTTGTGCGCTTCTACCTTTTTCGGGCCAATCAACTACTTCACTTGATTACACGTACAGCTTAATTATTCGGGCTGCAAAATTTTAGTTACATAGCGCGGAAGGTGCCACGGTACTTACTTAATCAAAATTGTGTAGTAGAGGTACGAACTTTGTGTTATGAAAATAATTTTAATTAAAATTCGGAGTACAAATTTAAATGCGTAAATAAAACTTGCTTTTGAAGCTTTTCTTGTTTTCTCGAATGAAAAAATGTTTTGATTTAGTTGACATGTGTACAAGATTTAGTGTCCTTTACTTTAAATTGAAAAATTGTGCAAAATTTATAAATAAATCTAATTTGTATAAAAACAACTCCAAGTAAAACAATGTGTCAAAAGCGTAAATTGTTTATGAAATAAGATATTTCCTTGATTAACATGAAACTTAAGAAACAAACTACTTTTAATCTACAATTGAAAAATATGGGTTGGTATTAAACTTTATAATATATTTTAAAAATTGAATAAACTGATTGAAAGTGGATGTCAATACTTTCAATTTAACCTTTTACATATCAATTATATTTTACTTACACCTCTGTGTAATTAACTGGTAATAAACATCTCTAGTAGAAATGGTTTCATTGATATCTAAATAGGTCGATTTCTACAAGGAATTCTAACTCATAATAACAATAATTAATTCTTAGAAATTAAGCTACTCTGATGGATTTATTATAAAAAATGGATTGTAAATTTATCTTCACATTATCTCTGTAGAATATTTTGATTACAGAGGGTAGATAAATTAATAAAAAAACCTATCTAAAATAAAATAAAATGAAAATAACCTAAAAAATTACTTAAGAGATTTATTTATTTCATTTATTAATCTTTTCGATTAAATTGTCAAAAAATATATGTTCCTAATTACCATAATTACAACAATACAAACAAATTAGAAAATTATTAATTTTTGAGTTTGCAATTTTTCATAATATCATTTATTCCATCTAGTTAGCAAAACAAACTTTCATTACCCTTCGAAGCTAAACAAAATAAAAAAACAACGATTCGATAAACCAATTCTCCATACCTAATGAGATCTTTGAAAATACAAAACCATTATGCCATGGAGAAAGCAAGCCATTTTATCAAAAGCCGTCATCGGCAATAGACGACATCAAACGCATTCGGTAAATAAACGATTGATCGGTAATTAACCCCGCAGCTCTGTATAAAACACGACATTAAATGTTTTCAAATGCAAAGTGCCGAGGCGAACTTTTATCTACACCATCACAGCTCCCATACGTACCCAGATACATATGTCGTAAAACTTTCGTCGCATTGAAAAA
>JAPYZA010007275.1:0-10466 GCA_030522685.1 Eupelmus azureus | reverse complement strand
AGGCGCGCGCGCTTTCCTTGAGATATTATCGGCGCGGATGTGTGTGTGTGTAGGATGGAAAACGGCGCGGTTGAAAAGAGGCGAGAAAACAGAGCGAGCACGCACACACCCAGCGAGAAGACGGCGACTAGGCGGCTGAAAACATTCCTCGAGCGGCGATGCACACGCGCCAGAGAGCAGCCGTGCATCGCACTCTGATGGCTGGATGCACGGAGCGGCGGCTGTTTGGGGTGAGACTGGCGACATCTGCGGTTGGTGCTGCTTGGTTTTTCGCTGGTGGTAATGGGTTCTTATGGTAATGTAGAGTAAGATTTTAACGGTGGGATTGTTATGTTTAGCATCTACTGGTGCAAACCGCGGTTTATAACATTAATTTTGCTACTACCAATTTTTAAAAATTTATATTTTCCATCACTGTTGTACATCCGCCGGACAAAATATCGTTTAGAACGTTTTGAAATCTTCTGATAGGATCGTTCAAAATATTGGAATTGTCCAATGGGGTTATAGGATTTCAAAACGTTCTAAACGATATTTTGTCCGGCGGGTGGATAATAAAATATAAGTTTTGAGTTCTTTATTTTCTTCTGTCTTAATTCCTGCTTGACGCGGGAACATTGCAACTAAAATATTAAAAATTCAAAAATTAATATACTTACTTCACTTTTGCAGATAGAATAGAAATTGTAACCGATGATAAGAGTGTGTTCTCGCAGCTCTGTCTACAAGATGTCGCTGTAACGACCTTTCCCGGTGTCATCAGTACAGCTGCGCGTGTGCTGTCGACAGGCCGGTGTAAACATTAAAATCTTGCGCTTTTCGAATATATTCAACTGTCAGTTCAATAGTGTTATTCTCATAAATATCCTCAGAAACAATGGGTGTCACAGTGTAAGTTATTTTTTACTTAACGAGCTTGATATCGTTAATTTTTGGTGTTCAGTGCTAGAGTTCAGTGTTGATTGCTTATTGGTTAGACAGTTAGATTTGCTTTTGTTTATTTTGTCTCATTATTGCAATTTTTTTAATAGTTTCGTTTAATAGTGCTGTAGTAATAATTAATGCTGTTTTACTATGTTTATAATTAGATTTAATTTTGTGTGCTTTTTATTAATAACCTTATTTCTCTAATAATGAGTGAATTCAATATCTACATAATGAAACTGAATTCTTTTTATTAGGTTGCATCAATATCCTATGGCAGAAAATAGAACAGGTTCTCAGACCATTGAGTTTTTAACAAAGAGGATTGTAGCCTTGGGTGCCACGCAATCGGGACAGTTCCTGGTCGATTGTGATACTTATATGTCAGTACCTCAACTAGGTAAGCATATGATTATTTATTTACTATACTTTTAGATTTTAATTTTAATTATTTTTGTTTTTAATTTATTTTTGAAGAAAAATTTAAAAATAGATAATAGCATCAATAGACATTTTGATATATACATTTTATTTTTGATCCATAGAATAATTCTTTTTAATGGAATTTTAATTTATTGAGACAGAAATAGGTTAAATGAAAAAAGAACTAAAATATAAATAAAGTTATACTTAAACTTATGCTTTAGTAGGATCAAATGATAATTAATAATATGGAAAGGAATATGGTAGATGATAGAAATAAAAATGCAAGAGATATTCTGTTGAGTATTTTTTTCTATTTAGCAGTAATGTATCTTCTAATATGTATAATTCTATACAAACACGCAACATTTTGGTTCTGCCGACTGTTTCTTTTTTTTTAGCGATCATATATGGCTTGTATTGATGTATTATACTTTCTCTACAAAGGTACAAAGGCGGGTTTTCAATTATTTTGTCATAAGAAGGACTTAAGTACACACATTTTAACATAAAATACACCTCTAAAACGCTCGCCAAAGAAGAGCAAGCTTCTTCTAATATTCATTCATGGCATTCTCACAGTTTAATAAAAAACTGGCAGGACTGAAATAATATTTTCTTTTAATAAGTATTATTATTTTGCTACACAATCATTAAACATGATTTAGTATATAACAATTGAAGTAAATTATAATATTTATAAATAAAAATGTATTTCTATTAAGGCAAGCAAAATTTTGAGCACAAATCTTGATGCCAAACTTATGTCATAGGGATTTACGAGTACCTACTTAACCGATACCTCATTTTAAATTTAATATCAGTAATATTATTCTAACAAATTAAGAATTCTTTATATTTAAAACAATTGATCATGATTGACAAAGAAAATTTTTAAATTCATCTCAATTACTTAGCTCATACATAGTAAAATAATTACAAAATATTTTCTCAAACATGCATAGATAGAAAAAAGCATTTTAAACGCAAGAATTTTACATGCAACTATAAGTCATTTCCAAAAACTATAATTATTCGTAAAATGACAGTATCGGTAAAATAGGTCCCTCTGTAAACATTAATAAAAAAGAAACATTTAATGCAAAATCGCGTATCGAGAAGCTCGTCATAGCCTCGCTTCCAGCACGCTTCGCACCCAACAATGTTGCTTCCTACTCGACGAATCGTCGCTTCGTAAGCTGAATTCCCGCGCTTACTCGCAAAGTACCAGATAAGCGAAATATTCCCGTCGGACGCACGCGCGAACATACGTCGAGCTTTACACATAATAATAAATTCTTATATTTTTTTTTCTCCGTCATCCCATTTCGTCGTAAAGAGGTGTGTTTATGCAAGAGCTGCGCTTAAACTCTACGAAGGTATAAATAAGCTATATATGTCCTAAGGCGTTATTACAAAAATATTAAATCTAGCAAGCGAAGCTGATAGGGTCCGGCCTTTTCAAAAGGCTGTCGAACCTTCGAATTTCATTCCTTCTCCATTCTTTATTATTTTTTTGTTGCACGATTTCGTATATATTCTGAAAATACAATATCTCTCTCACACGCACTCTCACGCATTCGCTCTTTCTCTCTCAAGCCGTTCGATCGATCCTCGAACGTCCTTCTTTTTATTGTCGTAAAGTTTCATTATTATCGTTTTATTTATTTCATTTTATTTATATATATATATAATTCTCTTTTTTTTTTATTCATTTTAGTTGCGTATTTTTTCTTTTAGTACCGCACGCTCCGGCTGGAATCGTAAAGTCGATGATTACTACACTTACAGTTTATTTGTATATTTATTTATGTATACAGTATATAGAGTCGTTCGAAGACGAATTTTTTTTCAAGTCTTTTCCTTTAGTCTAAACGACAGGATTGCCACTTGTTTCGAAAATGTTTTTCTTTTCCACTACGAAAGAATGTCTTTAGTAACCATATTTTATCAAAACTCTTAAGTACGATATTTTGAATTTCGCTATATTTCGTTATATTTATTCCTTTATTCGACATTAAAACCTCTGCGATAAATAACTTCTAAAAAAAAAATCGAAAAAAACGCTACGATAACGCAAAAGAGTGCGTCGACGGCTCGGGCGAAAATCCGTGGCAACCCTGAATTATTTCGAAGAACCAACGAAAGGAATCTTTAAAAATTTCAATGTTCAAAGCATTTACAAGCCAGCAAGTTCGCCTTCGCGTACGCTCGCAGCCGAACTCGATTTTTATATATATGTATATATAGTATATGTAAAGCGAAGTCGAGAAAAAGTTTCCTAAATTGCGAGAGGGATAGGTCCTAGAGCTTCGGCGACTGTGTGTGTTTCGATCGAAACCATCTTGGCGTATTCCGGCGACCTCCGACAAGTAAAAACTGCTCGATTTACGTATTTATAATGCATAAGTGCGTGGCTTTGCACGCGGAACAGAAAACAGGCTTGGAAACGAAAAATGCACGGAGGAGTCGTCGTTGCGCTTCTGCGGAGTATTGGCGTTGGTTTCTTTTCTTTTATTTTCTTTTTTTTCTTTTTGTTTTGAATAGACTACCTATAGTGTAACTCGTTTGAAATTCATTTATTTACATGGTGTCACTCCGCTTTTAGAGCTAGGCGTCTGCGCTAAAGCATGGAAAAAGGGAACGTTTTCAGGGAGCGGCCTTGAATTTCTGAAAGAGCGTGGCTGATTAAAAGAAAGATAAAGCATGAGAATTCTTTCTTTTTGCTTTGAAAAATTAGAAATAATTAGATTTTTATCGAATTAGAAATAATTAGATTTAAAATTTTTAGCTTCAACATGATTTGGTTATCATTCAGTTCGATAATTGATTTATAATTAAGCATTTACATTTTATCATCTTAAACTCAAACTCTTGCAAAACTTCAAAGACTGCTCCCTTAATCATCTTCATTGTATGCTTACAATATATATAAGTAGCTTTTGCGTCTCGCTTAATAATCATCGTTCTCATCACTACGATTATACATGAAAACTTCAATTCACAAAAGTGCACAGTGCAGAGTATCGTTATTTTCATTTTCGATCCTAAGAAATGTATACAGAGGCTAAGTTTCTTTTAATCGTAAAGTTAATACATTATGTATAATATATTTAATCGAAGACGCGAAGGAACGTCCGGACATTCCAACGACGATATTTTTTTATACCTAAATATGCGACGGTCTCTCCCATTTCTTCAATTGTGCCTTGGCCTTACGTGTCTGCTTGTGTGGTGATTAGGCGCCGTGTCGCGCTCAAGATCAGCATACATTATTTTCTCGTTCTTTCTTTGTTAGATCCTATTGTCCTTTCTTTTCCTTGGTTAGATCTCGGCGCGACACCGCGCCCAACTTGTGTTTGACTTGAGCATCCTCAACGCCGGAGAAATTTCATGATAACGCAAATTTACATATATTATATATAAAATACATTACGTTTTGATGTATAGTGGTATTTTTATTTTTAATAGCGGAAGTAAACTTGATTTACAATTTGATTTTGAATAATCGAGAGAATTACGGAGGCTCCTAGGTTTAGTAACGCATTAATTTAATTGTAGTTTTTTTTTACTTGTTTCATTGATTTTTTTGTTACTTAAAAAGATGTAGTTTTCTTGCAATTATTGTCATTTTCGATTATTATCATCATTTTTTTAAAATAGTAAGATATAGTAAGTAGAATAACAACTGGTGTTTTTTGTATATAAATATTAGTTAAAAATAGTTTTTTTAATAGTTAGTTTAAAATGATTTTTTAGTTGGTGGAAACACTCCGTGATTCTATTTTAAAATTGTGGAAATGTCATCTTTTAGTTTCTAAAACTCAATCAAAATCTGTAAGATATGTAATATCGATATTTCATTTCCACTCTAGTTAAACAATCTCGAAATAGTTTTTAATTTTATCATTCAGTATGAATTTACGTATATATGTCGTCGAAATATCCTTATTATCATGCGATTTTCTCCATTGTATAACATAAAAATATTATTTCACTTTCGTCTTCCATTACACATCTAATGTATTAGAGTGTAACAATAGATATTAAGCAAGATATGGCCTTGTGTTTAAAGAAAGGAGAAAATTAAACATATAGTTTCACTTAAAGAGTACTTTTGTTTCGTGATATGATTTTTTAGGATATGGATCGCTTGATTTTTTACAGAAATGTTTGATTATTTTACCGACATTGAAAATACTTTGATCCGCGAAATCTTTTCCGTTTGATGACGATATAAATACTGACATTTGGCTGACTTCTCGATTCTCCCCTTTTTAATTTTTTTCTCTCGCTTTGCATTATTATTTTTTTTTATCTACAAACTATATAAAAATACAAAATACAAATATAATCCTAAGTATAACACCGCTACAAATGTCGCGCTCGCTTCTCGAGAGCTCGAGATCGGATGAATTCGTATTTTTAACGTAACGTTTGCCTCGAATCATTGATCGTATGCGAAATTTATTTAAACTGTCTACGTGTAACTATAACAAATGTAAACTAATGAGTTTATCGTCGTCAATGGCAGTAACCGTTGCGCTTTTTTTCGGATTTTCTTTTTTTTTCCTTCATTTTTAGAATTCCAATTTCAATGTGGTGTTGCTCGTTCTTATCAATAGACTGATGAAAAAAGTTTTATTTATATTAAGTAAACACTTCGCTATTTTCGCGTGACTTTCAAAATTAATACTATATGAGCTGAGTATTTTGAAATATTTTTTTTGTAAAAATTGCGAAAGAAATGTCTGTTTTCAGTGGAGAATCGCCACTTAAACGACGCTACGGGAACTAAATTAATTGCACGAATGGCTGTTGCTCGTAACAATTTCTCGTTTTACGAGTATAAATGTTATCATTACACTTTTTGTATATATATAATAATTATGCTAAGTACTCGCAATTAATTAAAAGTTACGTTATACATATCGTTTGCTCTGTGTCCGGCCCTTTTAGTCGCTGTGTGTCGACTTTCGTAAAAATTTGCGAATGCCCACACTCATTTCGTATATAGAACTCACGAAGGAAACAGTAAAGCTCTTAGTCGAAGTTGTATTATTTGTTTTGGCAATACTCTAGTATTGTCGAGATTTTTTTTCTTAAATTCTATTTACCTTTTTTGTCGAATAAATGTACAATATATTGTAGTCAATGTACACTTAATTTCCTATTGTATATGTATGAAATATATATATAATATGTATATATTCGTATGTATATATAGAATTTTTTTTGTATCTACAATCGATATTGTCGTGATTTAAGTCTGTTTGCCCGTACGGTTTACCGGGCGGATTAACGAGGCCCGAATTGCAACGTAAAAACGATTGATAATTTTTATTCTCGATATTAGTCGATTTCTTTTCTAAATTAGGATAAAAAATATTCGCTCTCGAGGAAAATTTTACATTACGCGTGTACACTATAAAATAAACGGATATCCAGGCCTCTTTCAGTTGTACAGATAGTAATAATATTCATACGACGCTAGATTTTATAGTAAGTATCGTAAAAAATGAAAGATCACGTCCCTTTGCTTAACCAACATATTTTCTCGGTAATATCCTTAATATTAATAAAAAAACAAACTGTAATTCACATTTTTCGCGGCACCCGTAAACTATATAAATCATCGAAGAATTTCATTGATATAATTAGAACGCAAAATTCTTCGCGTCTCGTCGTAAATTTTCCGATTAGACAGGCGTTAATAACGTTTTAAGGTCCCTGGTAGTCTTTATTATTTGCATCACAAAAGCATTGTCCCGAGCGGACGGCAAAACTTTCGTAATGACCTAATAATGCTAAGAGGCTCCCTTTAATTAAGCTTCTCTCGCTCCTTCTTTTTCTTACAAATAGTTTGCGAATTTACGTGTACGATCGTTCAGAACGATGTTTAAGTTGTATTGTCGTGTGTTTCAGTGAAGGCACGATGCATGGAAGTTCTGCCTTGAATTCTTTTTATTTTCTTAGCTGCGCGGCCCGAAGCATATTACTGATAGATCAGATCTTAGAAATTAAGTGTACTACGCGCTTTTCCTACCGTACGAAGAATTTCGAGAAGATTTTGGACGGTTTTCTTTTACCGACAATATCAATTCTGTATTCTATGTTCTATTTCTAAATAAAAACTATTAGACATTCACAATTTGTTTTGCGTGAGTGAAAATAAACCGAAAATTTGATACCAAACGAAAAGTAGTAATGGCTGTCCAGAACGAATTCTTCAAAAATTACTTAATCAAAAAAACAGGCGTCGATATCAGAAAATGGTCCAACATCTCCTCATCGACTACCGGAACAAAAATCGCAAAAATATCGTTTCCCCTAGCTAATCAAAAACCCCAAAGAAAAACCGCAATAATTCGCAAATGCTCCCCGCTTACGGAGCGCCTCGGCAGCTGATCTCTCCTCGCTGGCTGCCCGGCGATCACAAGTAGCAAGTCTTGTAGAAGATGAGCGCGACGGTGTCCTTCCCGTAAATCCTGTACTCGCGCTCGTAGTGCACTTTGCCCGGCTCGTATCTCTCGATCTGGCTGCCCCCGGCGAGGCCCTCCAGGAACAGTCTGTCCTGCGCCAGCTCCTCGTCCTGCCTCATCCAGCGTCTCTCCTCCCTGAGCTGCCTCGAGCTCGAGGCTCTGCTGGCGCTCCTGAACGGCCGATCGTCCAGCGTGCTGAGGTCCTCGCGCCTCGCGAACCGGTGCTGCTCTCTGGGCGGATAGGTGGCGACGGGCCTGGGGTCCCTGCCCAGGATCGCCTCGATCTCCAGGTACTTGAGGTCCTGCAGGCTCTTGGGATACCTGCTCAGGCGCTGCAGGTCGCGCGGCAGGAACTGCTCCTCCAGGTTGAAGCTGCAGCTGCTGGCCGCGCGCTGGGCGCGCTTGGGCAGCGTAGCGTACGGCCGCTCGCTCGACCAGGAGCTGGACAGGTACGCGTTGTACGGCTGCTGATGGCGGGTTCGCTGTTCGCGATGCAGCTGCTGGTACGAATGGTGATGCAGAGGCGGCGGCGGCGGCGGCGGTGGTGCTGGCTGCTGATCGATGCGGTTCAGCTCGAGCTCCTCGAGGCTGCGGATGATGTCGCGGCTGTAGGCGCTGGTGGTGGGCCTGCGGCTGGCCAGCTCCTCGTAGTGCTCGCCGTGCTCGTAATTCATGCCGTAAGAGTGCAGCATGCCCTGCTGCTGCCGGTAGTGGTAGTCCGTCCCGGCGGCGACGCTCGTCATCATCGGCTCGACGTATCGCCTGCCGGGTCTCGAGACGAAGGCAGAGGCGTCGTTGAAAGCGTGCATGGCGGCCCGCTGCCTGCTCGGGCAGTTGTGGGGCATGTGGGGCATGGACTGGCGCCAGGTGGCCAGCTTGCCGCGGACGTTGCGGCTGATGCGGCCGGTCTTCTCGGCGAGGACGCTGCAGTAGTCGGCCAGCCGGCGCCGATCGCAGAGGGGCAGCAGAGCTCCGCAGTCGAGAGTCGTGGGCCTGGGTCTGGCGGCGGTGGCCGAGGGTGGCAGCACGTCACCGGGGAGCACGAGGACGCCGGCTGGGGTGGCTGGGCCGCCTGGGTAGGTGGCGGGACGCGCGGGCATCGGCGCCGAGGAGGTGGATGGCATGTAGAGGTCGCGCGGGTCGTGCTCGTTGGGATAGGCGCCGCCTGGTAGTGGCTTGTTGGTCTTCTCGAGATTGGACAGCCCTCCGGTGAGGGAGGCCTTATACTACCGGGCTTGCGCGTAGTCGGGGTTCATCTCGTCCAGCTGCTTGCCTTTGGTCTCGGGCACGCAGCAGACGACGAAGCACAGCCCGCAGACGGCCACCGCCGCGTAGAACCAGAATGTACCGTGGAGGCCTAGTGTCTAGAATGAAAATGAAGCTGTTAGTTTTGATTTGAAATGGATGTTTTAATTTATAGGATTACTAATATAGGATTGCTCCTTGGAGGAACGAGTCTGGGAAAGAGATTAGGGGAGGCTGTTTCCCAAAATCAATTTTCTATTCCCCAAATTTAGGGCTGCTTTTACATATTTAAAAAAAAGTTCGAAGATGCATCGTCCATTTGAATGCTTAGGTATTCGATAGATTTTATCTAAAACTTTTTTTAGCGCTTTAAAAATTGAAATTAAACTAGTGTAAAGTATAGATATTTCTTTATTTTTATAGTTTTTTTTCTATTTTAGGAGTGGAAACTTGCTTCAGAGTTAAACTCGTTTTTTCACACTTCCCGGAACTAATACTTTTTTGCAAATTCATATTTTCCTAAGCTCTTTTCTTTCACAAAAGTTTAATTTGTTTACCCTCGACGGAAATTTGTGTACTATCCATTAGTAACCTCATTGACAAATAATCTAATGAAATAAACAAGTAATAATTGTATAAATAAAAATTTAAAAAACTTTAAGTTCTAAAAAAGTCATTAGAAAGTCGAAAGAATTGAGAACCAATGAAGAAAAATCTAGGTCTTATTTACCAAGCTATGCGCATTACAACGACTACACCTGAATCGACGATTGCGCTTTCGGCAAAAACGAGCTCTACAATCGCAACCCGTAATTGTTCGCGCCATTCTATGTTAATAAATATAACTGTTTCGCGAAATCACTGCTAATTCCATACCACGAATACTCTACTCTATACCGTTGCGTAAGAAACAACCAACTTCTTACCGCCAGCATGTAAAATCGCTTAATAATTGCAGCCTACCTCCTCGCCGTAAATTAACGCAAAAAGATTCGCCAATCGTCCACGCGGCGCTTCACATACCTCTCCAATAGCAACCGGCAAACGCGAGCACATCTTAGCGAAAATTACGGAGTCAAAGGCTGCCTCTCTGGCCGCCTGCAATTAAGCTAATGAGAAAAGTAAGCGCGCGTCTTTTCGAGAAGTGGACGAGCGCACTTCCGAGCTGCTGCTGCGGCGGCGGCGCCCCCCCACAACCGCATTTTCTTCTCCTTCTTTTTTCTCGGTATTCGCGAGCGAGGCTCCGCTATAATTTGAAAGGAACGCGCCGAGGAGACTTTGTGAGTGTGTGTATATAAGTCCAGGGAGCGCCGCGTACGATTAAGTCAGTTTGGAGCAAGGAGAATTTAGAATGGCCGAGTGTCACGGTGATAGTTCGCGCGCGGAGGAACA
>JAPYZA010007274.1:10058-30052 GCA_030522685.1 Eupelmus azureus | reverse complement strand
ATTCTAGAATATTATAAAAAAAATGTTTGTACATTGTAACAACAAGTAACATAAAACAGTTAAAAAATCTTTACAAGCAAAAAAGAACGATGATTCCTCAGAGATCATCATTAATCACATTCTTTTTTCCTCGGATTACCTACAAAAGAACTAAAGAAAAAAGTAGACTTGACAGTAAGCGGAGACATCTCCTTAAGGCAAAGATAAAAGGACACCTGCACAATTGGCAGAATCACTTGAGTAAACTGTTGCATGAGCGAAAAAAAAAAAAGAACCACGTGCCGAACTTTTTGAAAAACAGATACGTGAAAGAATTACGCACGGATAAATACTGGAGGAAGACACGGCGGCACACATACAGCGAAACACACACATATCGGGATCGAATTATTTTAAAGGTCGCACTATATCACCGTCCTTCTCTCACTCTTACGCGCGCGCAAGTATATTTTCGACACGTACCGTAAGGTGCTTATACAATATGCATCATCATAATCATAACTTTCGACGGCTTTACATTCCAGTGACCGAAATGGTACGGGTATATTATATATATATATGAAGGTTTAGAGGCGTTAGTTGTGCTATATATATTGAGACTCGCGCGGTTATACGATGTTCTAACCTAAAAGAGAGCTAATATTTATTTACATTTGGGAGATTGATAAAGTAGATAGAAATAATGTTGGAATTAATACATGTGCATTGAAGACGTGGCCTGGATTATACAACCAGCGGTTTATCTAGCTTGAAAATATTTTATATGTATTTATCTGAGCTGCTGATAACAAAGTTCATTCTAATGAATACTATTTTTAGTGACATCCATATGTAAAATCGTAGTTTTAATAAGAATTGTCTATAATTAATGAGCGGCATTCGTTAATAATAAATAGGAAAGTTTATTAAAGAAATTGTAATGATTAGACTTTAAACATTTAAAAATAGAAATTCTTAATTATAAAATTTCTTATTTACTGCAGCAGTATAACTTGTTATTGCTAGTACATGTTGATTTTTTCCTTTTCTAATATTCTTTTAAACCTCAGACAAACAATCCTTGAATTGAAAGTTTAAAATATTAATTAAATAAACCAATGAAATACTTAGAGTTCATTTGACTTTTTGGAGCAACACATCAACAGTGTTTATCTTTTAACAGTATTAATATGATAATCATTTTCCTTTAACACAAATCGTTCCAATTTATTGTTTAATTATTCAAATCGGTTAATATAATTAATAATGAAACTGACCACTTAAAAGAAAAATCAAAGAAAAATTTTGACAGATTAAAACAAAACGAATAACAAGCATCGATTTTTCTTATTTTAAGTAACTGTAACATTTACACCTCTTTCAAAAAAAATCACAAATAATATGGAAATCCCAACTACAACCATTAGCACAATGGAGCTCTACATCCTGCTGACAATCACTCTCCAATCACCGCTCCACTATGCACCATCAACAAACCGTACTTACAACTCTCTTAAAACAAAAACTCCACAACCCAGCGCACTAAAACAATACGCGCGCACGACTGCACCGAGTGCACGTAAACGCATCGTTTATTTCGCAACGTCCAGATCCGCGCGCGAGTGCACCCGTCGGAACTAACTCTCCGTTTTATCCATACTTTCACATACACACTACAAGAGAGAGGGGAAAGAGCGAGATAAAGAGATCCGCGAGTCTGTATACAGGAGAACGTATGTACCTTTGGATTCTGGAGCGTTCGCGCGCGCGTTGCGATAATAATAATTGCTGCCGCTGCTGCTGCATAATTGCGCGCTACTCGGCGGCTAGCTCTCGGCGATCTGCGTTCAGGGGGCCGGCTGCTGCCGCCGCGCCGATCATCGCCCGCTGATGGTTTTGACAGCACGCCGAGACGCCCTCGCCCTCATCTTCACACTCTCGCCGATGTATACTTGCGCTTTGTGGTAATACGGTTTTCTCGTTTCTTTTCGTTCGAGAAGGATTTGAAGGTGCAGGAGGTGACGATTGTGGCTGAGATCGATGGGCAGCGTCTTGTGACTGCTGCTACTACTGCGGCTGACGAGGAGGAGCTGACACGAGTAGGCCCCCCACCTCCGGCGGCCACAACCCTACTATATAAGATGTATTCCAGGCTTACGCGCAGGCTGTTCGAATGCGTTCGACGTTTGTTGCTCGTCCGCGCCTAACCTTTTTATACGGACTAATGCGGGACTTTTAATGTATAGGTATGTGTTGGCTGTATTCTGGAGGTGGGTTGGCGGTAAGAAGATTCCTGCTGTATCTGCTTGTGGGATTGTAGAGTGTTTGGTAAATGTAATATACATAGTAGTTTCTTTATCTTGTTTCTGTAATTGGACACGGGAATTTACATTCTGAATGTAATGAGATACGCCTTATTAAAGCTGTTACCATTTAGTTAAATAAACATAAATGACTTGGTCGCGCACTGTTTACCTATAAGTGGTCTTAACGTACCCAGTTTCATCTACTGCGGTGGATAAACAATTAAATTAAATTCGAAAATTAAAAATTCGAAAATTTCTTCAAATTAGAGACAAATTTCTTAACATACATTCTCTTTTAAGTTTCTAAAAGAAAGCAATCTTTACTCTGAAAAATTTCTACAATCTTCATAATTCGCGCATAGATAGAAGTAACCGGCCTGTTATTGTGAAATTGCTGCAACGAGCTGGCGCTAGACTCGCTCGTAAGAGCTAGCCGCCGATTTAATTAACAGTGTCTGATCCGCGGATGCGGGGTGATGATCATAGACATGAATTAGATCACTATGTAGAGAGTAGTCAACGAGTCAAATTTTTGTAGAGAAATTCTGTCGTGTTGCGATGCTGCGATTGCTAAAGTTTTGAATTACTTATATATTTTTTACAATGAAAATAAAATTATTAAGTAGATAAAAATTTAAAAAAATAATAGTTACATTTTTAATGATTTTTTTATTGAAAAAACGATTTATAAATTATTCAAATCTGTATTGTTATACTTTAAATAATTAAAATATAGTTTTTTATTGTAAATTTTGTAAATATATAAATAGTATTCTTCGCTGAATGAATTTGGGTCAATAATTAGGATGTTTTTTATTTAAGAGTTATAAATTTAGAACCTCGAAAGATGCAAAGTGTGTAATTTTTATAATTTAGTGCTAAACATTAATGAATTTTTATGATTTCGAAAATGTTTTGTTTATTCTAAGTTTTCTTTTATAAAAATAAAAATATTTTTTTAATATTATTTCCAATTTTTAAATTTAATAATAAGAAACA
Source organism: Eupelmus azureus (assembly GCA_030522685.1). NCBI lineage: Eukaryota > Metazoa > Arthropoda > Insecta > Hymenoptera > Eupelmidae > Eupelmus > Eupelmus azureus. Next base: position 26,768 of record JAPYZA010007274.1, on the reverse strand, counting down.
TTAAAGCATAAAAATCTTGTAAGTATCTATATACTTATTTAAAGCTATAAATCCAAAAAGATAAAAATTGCCTTGATGAGCTATCTTATAGAAAAACATCGGCATACAATGTACTTATGCACATACATACATTTAAATCAGTAGTGAACTTAAGCGTTCGCCGCGCCACCTACCGCATCATCTTCATCACGATTATTCCGTACACTTTACCAAGGTTATACATTCGTCACTCACCTCACCAACTATCCCTGCAGTATCAGTGCTCGTCGCTCGTCGTGCCGTCCACTCCCCGCGAGCGCGCGCGCTGTGTTTTGATACACTCGCAGCGACACACACAACCGCAGCCCCACAAAAAAAACTCGCAAAAGCAAAGCCACCCACATCCCCGTGTGGCTCGCCTCATCCGTAATCTCCACGGCCGAGTGCAGGAGCAGGAGTTGCGGCTGTCTGCGCGCGCTCTGCTGCCGCTGCTCGCTCGTCTGCAGGCACGAGAAGCCGGCGACGATGTCCGACAACGAGGAGGTCAGCTCGGACGACGAGGTCAACGGGGACGAGGAGCCCAGGGTCTGGATACCCTACGGACAGAGGCCAGAGTGGAGGGACGTCACGCCGCTCGAGCAGGACGACGGGCCCAGTCCCATTGTGGCCATCGCTTACTCGGACAAGTGTGAGCATGTGCTTTCGTTTTAGTTTTTTTCTGGCCTGGTTTGCTTGAGCTTTTTCATGATGGCTTGCTGGGTTTTGGGATGGGATGGCTGAGGGTTTTGGTTTTGGATTGTAGCGATGGGAAGTGGTTTGGGGATGGGGAGGAAGGATCGCTTCGGCTTTGAGGGAGCTTGAGTTGCATAATTTTCATTTGTTAGCCATCATTCTATTTTGAATATTTGCATCATCTTTTGCTGATGTTCGCTTTGTCATGAAGGAATTTTAATTAGCAAGTTTTTATTTTTCTTTATTGTATTTTGTTTCTATGTATTCATTATTCTATTTCGTGTTGTGTGAAGCTTCTTTTCTTTTTGTATTATCATAATACTTTGAGACATTATAATTACATTTATTATTTCATACTTTCAGTCAAAGAAACGCACAACTACTTTAGAGCAATATTAAAGAACAAGGAAAAATCGGAGCGAGCACTAAACTTAACAGCAGACTGTATATGGTTAAATGCAGCTAATTATACTGTATGGCAGTATCGAAGGGAAATTCTCAAAGAACTTGGAATTGATCTCAAAGATGAATTAAAGTTCATTGAGGTAATGATAAAGTGTAATTTTAAAAATTACCAGGTCTGGCATCACAGAAAAGTTATTGTTGAATGGATGAAAGACCCAAGTGAAGAGCTTAAATTTACTAGAACTATTTTAGAAAAAGATGCCAAGAATTATCATGCTTGGCAACATCGACAATGGGTTATATCGACTTTTAAGTGAGTATATTTTTTTAATAATAATAGATGATAATTTTATTTAGACACTCAGAATAGATTTCATACAAATTAATTACAAGATAATAATTTTTTATAATATTGCTAGTTCTTTTATTTAAAAATAAGCAATAATTTAATTATTAATATTTTTCATTTGTATAGCTTATTTGATGGTGAACTTGAATATGTTGAACAATTAATATCAGAAGATGTATGTAATAATTCAGCTTGGAACCAGAGATACTTTGTTTTAAGTAATAGAACACAATTTGAACCTGAAATCATTGAACGTGAAGTCGATTATACTCTCAAAAACATTTCAGAAGCACTGTATAATGAAAGTGCTTGGAATTACTTAAGAGGGTTAGTTATTTATTTATGAAATAAATTTAATTATTTATACTAGAGTATTACATTTGACAAATTTTTACAGTGTATTAAATCATGATAAAAATGGAGGTCTGGCTTTTAATCAAAAAGTTTTGAATAAATGTAAAAACCTGTATGATGAGGGCCACAGAATAAACCATCTTTTAGCTTGTATCATTGATATTTGTCAGGAGAGGCATTCCAGCAATGAACCGAAAGATTCCTTGTTTCACATCGATCAAGCATTTAAAGTAATTAAATACTTATTTTAATTAAACTGAATGTTATCCATATATTTGTATTTTATTTCATAAACATATTTTTTATTTCAGTTGTGTACGGAATTGGCAACCAAACATGACAAAATTCGCAAGAGGTACTGGGAATATGTGAGTCAACAAATATCAGAAAAATTAAAGTCTGCATCATAGTGAAATAAAAGAATTAAAGACTGCAGATTACTTTTAAGTATAAGATGCTTAGGGTAACCAAGCCGTTGGTCTCTTTGGTGTACTTATACTGTCCTTTGAACTTTGTTCAAAACAATTCCATGTTTAACACTTAACGTAGTCCTTGCATTAACTAGGAAATGAAAAAATTTAAATACTTTTGCATACTTTGATAATATGTTTGTAGAGTGACAAATCTTTTTAAATATATCTAAAGAAAAGAATCGCAGAAATGTAAATACAAAAAAAAGACTTAAAATACTTTTGAGAGTTTTATGTATATACTAAAAACAGTATGTCGTTTCAGTGCTTAGAAATATTTTTTCATATTTCTAACATAGATTAATTAATTTTGAAAGTATTACATTTATAAACTTACCTTATAAATCATGCTTCTAATGAAATTTTTTTGTACTATTTTTATCAAATCTATGAATGTTAATAAAATACAATCATTAGATAGGTGTGCGTGAGATTTTTTCATGAATGTGTCTTAAGACGATATTAAAATTTAAATATTGAGGACAATTTTTTATTTTACTAAAAGTAAGGCCTACGTTAATGCAGCACACCAATGTATAGAATTGTGATGAATTCAGCAAAGTCATTGCCATATGAATCTAATAGATTGTTTACAAGCTTTGTTTTATCAATTTGTACAGAAGTAATGTATGTATAAAAACTAAAAAAAATAATAAATGTTTATATAATATAAAAAGCGAAGTTAAAGCAATTTTAATAATTAGATTTAATTTTTGGGAAAAAAAGAATACAGGCGAGAACATGAGTTATCTATTTATTTTTATAAAATAGTTACATACTCCCATTTATATAATACAATATAATTAATCCATTCGCTGTAATAATAATTATAACGAAAGAACAGAAAACAATGAACTAGGCCCTGGCGTAAACTATATTATGCATTTATTAACTCCGCAACATTTTGATGATAATAAAAGTGCACGTTCTAGCATATATATACGATAAAATTCTGGCTTGTCTCCAGTTATTTTGAACTTTGAGAAAGAAATATTGGTAGTTATACGCGATCCCAAAAACCTTTGACGTAAAAAGTAGTAACTTTAAATAGTAAAAATCAATATTATAATCAATGAAATTTAGTTTTTAAAATCAAAGAAGTAAGTATAATGATGGCCTCGAACGAAAAAGCGATATCTCCTGTACTTAGAAGATACAGCTTTTTATTTGTAATAATATACCAGTAATAAATAAAATTAAAGATGAAAACCGCGCGCACTTATACAACCTATCAATACACGCTAAACTCAAAAATTTTTCGCGATTAGATACAAGCTGATATGATAGTGTCTGTATTTTTAATAATTTTTGTCTCCTTACCCTCGCGCGCCAGCCATCGCAAATTTTCCTACCTCCCGAGGCAGTGGCAAGATCAGACTTGGTTGAAGCAATTACATAGTTCGAAGCGAAGAATACAATAGTTTTTGTCCATTGCCGTTTCGTTGCGGATAAAGCGACGGGCAGTGTTTAAACTGCGCGCTCTTTTTATTTTTCCTCTGCTCCAGCCAAACTAAAAAGGAGTTTGATTTGAGGATTTTAATATATGTTTATGTTTACTGGCAACGTGGGAGTTTTCGTTACAATAATATCGACGGTGTAGGTGCGTATTCTCATACGTTTACGTCTGATCCTAAGTACTTTTTTTTTGCTTAATCCTCGACATTTAACAGTACATATTGTTGCTATTTAACCCTTTTTTTTATCTTTCGTTAATTATTGTTGCGGTTTTTATTTTTTTCGCCTGCTTCATTCTTGCACTGGTCAATCATTGTTTTTCGGCTTAAAATACATTTGTGTAATTATATAAATATGCAATAGAGTAAACTTATCGTGTGTATACACTCTTGCGTGAGATAAACTAATCTATTTATCGAAGTACCTTTGTTGTAAAAACTTTGCGTTTAATAAGCTAAAATATTTTATAATATTTTTTACAATCGAAAATTTTTTTCTCAAATAAAAATTAACTCATAGATCTACGCAAGTTTAGAAAAACATTGAATTGCGTCATCGTTGAGATTGACATACAATTCTTTCTTTCAAGATGAAAAACTATTTATTTAAGTTTCGTAAGAAAATTTCATGTTTGCTAATGCAATAAACTTTTTAATGCGCAAACAGTTAATTTTTTCATTGTTTAATAACAAATTCTTGTTCGAGAAACGCAAAATGAGCTTTTCTCTTTTCCGCCTTGTGAGCCGTCACTTTTAAATTATCCTAACATTTAACAAGCAACATCCAAACGTTTACTTCGTTACGCGCTCGCATACTGCGACCGATGAAAGTAACGATTCACTTGCGACCCTTAATCTTTATCTTTTTTAAACAAAACATTTAATCGAGAGCAGAATTAATAATTTTATTAATGATTGATGTTCAAAATTGGTTTGTCGGAAAAAGAAATATAATAGATATGGAATTATTCAAAACTATAATATAATATTTATAAGACTCGAAATTTTTTATATTTACAAACTTCTAGTATAAAAGAAACTAATTATAGAAACAAAAATTAAAGATAAAAACAATATTAAATTTAAATATTTTGTCGAGTAAAAAATAAAAACTTAGAAGAATATAGAATATAGCATAGCTTTATTTCCTGATCTCTAAAAGATAAGATCATTTTTTCTTATTCCTTTGAATTTTCGTGATTCATCGGTGAAATTCGCTTTCACAAAGTCGTAGGCGAGCCTCTTTTATAAAGCTATAAGACACGTAGCCTTACCATTGACATATACACATACGATTGATTTACACCGAAAATATATCGCCACTGTGAATGCATTTATTTCTTGCATCCTGCCTTTCTCTTCTTTCTCCGCCTTTAGCATTCATTTTTATTATTATTTTTATTTATTTATTTTAATATAATATTGTAATTTATTTCTGTTCGTTTTATTTTCATTTAATCTTTAACGTCGCAATATGATCATTTATGATTATAATATATGTATATACCTCTGCGATTTTTTTAAAACTCGTGTCCGCCGTGACGCGCCTGACATTTTATTTTATATAAGCGTTTTCAACGCTTCTTATGCATCCTCGATATACATATTTTATATGCTTGCTGTACGGATCGAACTCGTTTCTCGGCTAAATTTTATTTCGCATATTAAATTATTTCATTTCACTTAATTAAACTCTGAATAAATGTATAAGATATTTTTGGAGTTCCTCGCTTTTGCATATATTTAGATTTAATTTATTACCTTTTTAATAAGCTTTTACTTATTTGTCGATAGATTGGAAAAAAAATTGAATAATATGTATGATTGCAATATTCTTTTTTAATTATACTTTGCTTGATTATAATCTCACGGAGAGATCGCAGACATAAAAAATTGAACATCTATTCACATTATTCGATTTTTATATTCATCTCTCCGTGTCAATTACGTCAACGCTGAAAAACCAATAAAATTAAAATATGGAAAATATGATTCGACGAAAATCGAGTTCGAAAACTGCAATATAAAGGTGTATTTCCAGCGGACGTAAAATAAACTAAACATGCGGGATCCACTCGCACTATTTATATATATAACACACTATACAGTCATTTTTGTTAATTTTCGCGCTTTATCTCAGGCGTATATTCCCGACGTGTGTATAACATACGATTAGGCTATTTTTCATTTTGTATATATAATATTTCTCTGTTTCTGTTATATATATTTGTGTGTGTATATATGTAAATGTATATGTATACACACATATATACATATTTTTCTTACTTTGTAATATATATTTTCTCTTATGTATGTATTCTCATATATATAGTCTATTATTGGACCATCGTCAGCCATCGCAAGCACAGCCCGATCATATTTGTATTTTTCAGATTTTCACCATTGTATTTGTCGGGTTCCATTGTCTACATTATTCGTCATCGTTTACCTCGTTTTGAGGCTAAGAAAAAAAGTTTATGTCTTTTTTTTCTGGATTTATTACAAGATCAGAGTGGTCGATTTTTTTTTCAAAATACTCGTTGATTTTATTCGTTCGATCGACGATACAGAATTTTTTCGTAATTTCAAAATATATTTCATTTATAGTTTTGTTGACTTTGTATTTCATTTATTTTATTCAAATTTGTACATGAAAAAATGAGCTATCTGAAAGTAGAATACTTTTTTATTTGTTTATTATTGTTATGCAAAATAATGACTTTGTAGTTGTCTATCATTTTCAATTTCGATTTTCAATACAAAAATACGTTTATAACTTGTTGAGAAAAAACTTGTAGTACTAGTCATTTTATATATTATACCGAGATTACAAGGTGAAAACTCGTGAAATTAAGCCGTCAGAAAATATTTTTCGTTATATACATTTTTTAAAGTATGATTAATTGTTTATTCTGTAACAAAGAAATAAAATTGCAAATTATTCCCATGGGATTTACTGTCTGAGTGAGGCAAAAATCACCAGAGAGAATAATGATCTATTTTACTCCTGTGTTATTTATAGTACTTTATTCCCGACTCAACTGCAGTCACTTTTTTATGTGTAAAGTAAACTTTATTGCAAGAAGTAAATTGCTGTAAAAAGATGGAAATTTGCACAAGTTTCCTTTTGTTTACGATTACTAAATCTGTTTGTTAATGAAATTTATAATTTGTTGTTCTATAGATTCAAATTTGTATTATTCACTTTTTTATTGATAGAAAATCTCACGAATAATATAAAAATCTTAAAAATTAATATAAAAAACAATTTTTTCCATTATTATAAAAAAAGTTTTTACGTTAAGAAGAAAAGGAAGCTAAACAGTTGAAGTTGCCGTGTTTTTAAATTTTTGAGAATAAAGTGAACTTTGTTTCCCTTAGATACGGGTACAATATTTTACGGGAATAAAATGCTACTTTTCAATAAGATCAATAAAATGGCTATCATAGTTGAGTTGGAAATGTAAGTATTTATATCGTTTTTTCTAAGTTATTCAAGAATTATATTGATAATTGTTCTGTGACATCAAGAAAGTAATGTAATTAAAATCAGATTAACTTTTTTCGGTCTCGAAACAATTTTCATTATCTTGATTAAAGCCGACAGATGAATTTAAAATAAACTGGATAATAAAAAAATTCACCTCTACACGATTGCAAATATTTATTAACGGCTTAATCTCATAAACCCTCTGTCATATACTCGCTCCGTACTTTTGTACCTGCGCTTTCTTTCGTACTTATAATTCTCACACTGATAACACTCAAAATGAGCATTTTCCTATCTACCAAAGAGAGGAAGTAGATATTTTATAGAGTTAGATAAAGATCTGCCACGATTGCGATACATGCATAGAGATATAGTACAGTAGTTGGTATAGTTGTTGCCCCAGTATACTTTTTTTAATTAAGAGCAACCTATGTTATAGAGATTTATTTTTTCCTGTTCTTCCTTTTTTCTATATATAGTTAGTATTTTACGAGAGAAAGCTTTTTTGGCTTGTTGTAGCGCGAAAATGTTTAATTAAACGTTTAAGTTTCTCATTCACATGATTTATGTTAAGTAGATTCTTTAATTCTACATGAAAGTTAAAATGCTGAGAGTTCATCGAGTTTTAGTAAAAATTTTGCTTGATAAAATAAAAAGTTTATGTTTAAATTTACTTTGTCTGGAAATATTTTACTCACTAGGAACAAAAAGAATTTCTGAAAATCGCAGTTTTAAATACTAATAATTAGTTCTTTAAATTCTCTCAGCGATTTTAAATAGATGTAGATTCAGTAAATTTAAAAGTAAGTTCTATTGCAAGTAATATTTTTGTCTCTTTTTTTATTTATATTAACTAATAGTAGCATAGTTAAGAGCTGCAAAATGGCATTTTTTTGAGTAAGAACAGATCTAGAATCAGTTTGAGCTGAAAATGGCATAAATTGCGTTTTCATAGAATTCAATGCCTATTATCTATTGATTATTTCTTAAACTTTGATCAGATTTGAAAAATACTATTGAATTCACTTTTGACTTACGGATAACAAAATAGCTCAACGTTATCGTATCAAAAAAAGGAGCTAACAGATTTTTCTATTTATCAAATACGGTTGAATTTTTTTTCTAGTGGTACATTTTGTTGCAATTTGAGAAGTGTACATATAGCTTTTAGAACATAGAATAAGATTTCCTGACATTCTACGACAGATAAAGTTTTATGTATACGCTCGGGCAAAGAGATAGGAGTGTGTTTCTTTTTCAGAGATCAAGAGATTAAACAACACTTTGCGGGCTCGCCACGTATACTCAATATCTACAGTTTATGAGATAGTAGGTATCTTTATACTTCGTTTTCCACCTTGACTGGGTGGATTATTCGTTAGCTTAATACTCGTGAATTCATCGCGAATTCTTTATCTTTTCTAGTTCCATTGTGATTTCTTTTTTTTTTATACACATTTACGGTTAACGTCAAAGACATGCGGTAGTGATAGAGTTGATATGAGACGATCATTCGATGGTCATCTCACCTTTTTTCATTATAATTAATAATGATAATTAACTTATTTATAAGCTTACTTGCTAAAAAATCATAGGCGCAGATATACCTAATGTAAACGTAGAACTTCATTCCTATTCCAAAATAATTTTTGTCCTTCTCTTTTTTAAGATAATGCTATAATTACAATGCTATTATTAGGTCGGAGCGCGAAATTATTTTCTTGTTCCTTTTTTCCGCTTAATGTTTCCACGTGTATCCTGTTATAATTGATTTTTTATTTAAATAGCTGAGAAACTTTCTTTCTTTGTAGTTTTGTTTTGCTGTCTTTTATAAATTAATATAAAAGTCTAGCGTTTCTTAATAATTTATTACTGTCATGAAGCATAGTAAAAGCTATTAGTTTCAGTCTGTAGCTCTAAAATATACGTTAAAAAGATGAATGTATTGCTAGTTTCTACAAATATTTGTTGTAAGCTGATGAAAATAGCAGATTGAAAAAAAAGATATTTTATTATGAAAATGTGTTGTATCACAGATATTGCAAATAAAGATTGAAACTATTTTATAACTGTTTGGCCTGCAAAATGATTATAAAGGAATTCGTGTGATTACGGAGATTGAATGAACATTTTGATTCGCGTTCCAACCTTTCAGCATTTTAGAAAATTCATTTGGTTTTTCGTTTTACTTTTTAAATTGTTTGGTAACGTGGCCGAACGAACATTTTTAATGCATTTTTCATATTTGCCGGTTGTAAGCGAAAAAAGCAGTACCTTATTATTTAAATGGTCACGTTGTTGTTCTCGTTTTGTTAATTGTTTTATTTTTGTTTTGCTCGATAGGTATTTGAGTTCGCAAAAAATTAGGCAGTGATGGTGAAAATAAATATATGTCTTACTTTAAATTTCAACATTATACGTTGTGCGCGCGTTCGTAGTTAATTTTTAGCTAATAAAAACTGTGTAAATTTAACTTATCGATCGTTTTATTCAGCAGATTGAATGTTAGGACTATATGTATATGTAGTAAGTACTTTCTAAGAACGATTTAAAACTTACGTAAATATTTTTTTTCGTTAACTATATTTAAATATATCTATTAGTCTATAATAGAAATATTAACCGAGTTTCGAACACCTACTAGTAAAAAACGTTATACTTAAATACTATCAACATTTAAATAAAACATATCACATATCTCTGCTTAACTACATATAAAGTGTTGAATTATTATCAAATATTATTTAATACAGTTGTTACATTTTATAAAAATAAATAGTTAACTTTTTATTCCGATTGATTGAATTTTTATATATTTTTTAAATTAACATATATCCTAAAATTAATAAAAAAAATTTTTATGTTTTAAAAGTTTGATACATTTTTACCGACTGTCGGTAAAACAGAAAATCGTTGAAACTGAAATAAAGCAAATATTAATAAATGGTCAAACGGCGCACTCACGTTATATAATTCATATCGATTCTTTTATTTTCAACAGCGTAATCGTTCAACTTCCCCTAAATAGAGCGTACTATTTAAATTTTCTCATCTCATAAAAATAAACATTCCTTAATTATTATATTCTTACGCATATACATAATTATTTCCTTATATTATACATTTACGGCTTCTTAAATATTATAAGAAACAACAATTTTCGCAGGCTCGCCAAAACGTACTCCATTTCGAGGAACACGGCGGAAAAAAAAGTCGTTGACAAAAACTTTATTATCCCCGTTCTATTACGAGATTCTACAATATTCACCCTGAACGCGATCTCAATAATCACGCACACGTTTTGTTTATTATTTTCGATTTACTATACTTCATTTATTTCTTTCTGCAACGCACTTTATTATCTTACTCTTGTCCATCCCTGTTTTTTTTTAAGATTTATTTTTCTATTTTTCTCCTGTTATACAATAGCTTTATTTTTATCTTTAATATATAATAATTCATCTGTTTTATTTATGACGCTATCTACGGTGTGTACTTTTCATAATACGGCTTGGGTACTTGATTTTGTTTTATCGAAACTCATTTTGTCTTGCTGGTCGTCGTCGTGGTCTCTCGCAAGAAATTATTTCAACGAATCGGCACAACACACTGGAGCGAAACCTACCCGTCGCCTTCTTCATAAAAAAAGCTCAGCGACCTACCGAGAGTTATTGTTACGACTTTAACTCTCTATGCTAAATTTCGTGAGCTGAATTTTGTTGAGGAATTTCATTAACCAGGTGACGACTTTTAATTAGCACGGCTCCGCGCTATTTTGCACTCGGTTGGTTGGGCATGGCGAAAATTAAGGCAATTAGGATAAATGGCTTATGAATGAAAAATTATTAAAATTTAAATGGTTACGTAGAAGTTTTTAACTAATTTTTTGAAATTTCAAAGAGTCCATTATTCAGGTACTTTAACTAAATTTTGTAATAACTTATACTATTAAATAAAGTACGAATATTTAGTTAATTAAATTAGTTATTTTTAATAATTAACTTTCAAGCCTTTCTTCTGTAGAAAGTCTTTTAAACTGTAATTGTTCTAGCAAGAAATTCGCAAATTAAATTTCACAATGTTTCTCCTACTAAATTGAGTTAAATTATTTAAAAGCAAAGATTTTCTTGGTGAAATTAGACTAAAAGATGAAAAATAATAATTAAAATTCAGCTGAAAAAATCATAGCAAGTGTCGCTGAAGCTTCTTTCTTTTTTCTATTTTTATAAACCATTATTATTTTCGTCTGGCGACGCGTAAGTTAGAACGAAACTGAACGGAAGAGGATACTTACGTCAATTAACACGTGTATCGTCTAACGTGGAAATGACGCGCGTCATCGCGATACACGCTCGGAAGAAAACGGAAGAAAAGTTCTCGACTCGCTGCACAAGTTTCTTATATATAATATATACTCTGCACTGTCAAACTATATATTTATATAATATATATATAATTTTTATACATAACCTGTATATACCTCGATATATATAAGTAATAAAAACGCTTTTTTCTCTCTCTTTTATCTCTCTTTCTTGCGTTCTTGCATCTCAACAGTTTTAACAAACGAAGCTATAAGCTAAGGTCAACACGTGGATTATTTTGGCACCGTTATAACATACGCTCTTCTTTTTGCATTTTCAATTACACGCTCGACTCGAGCGGACTTACAAACGAGATGTCTTCTCTTGAATTCCGTGCTCCTTTACAAAACCGTTTCATCAGATTTTTTTTCTTTTTCTATAGTAGAGGAAAATTGCACAAACAGCTCGAGAGCTCGCGTCTTTCATGCTACGAATCGACTCGACAATGCTTTAAGATGTTGCTTTATTTCTGTACCGATCGATAGACGGTTCGAACGCTTTTTCTTGTTCAAATTTATTTATGTTATGATCGCTTCGACTTCTGTTAAAGCTTAATCTGATTTACTGGTCATTTAAATCGCAATCATAAAAAATACCCGTCGTCTAATTACTAACCATTTTACCAATCGATCAGCCTATCTGTCATCTAGACCGCATACAAAGTCCCTACTCAAACAGCTTCTCTCGAAAAGTTTGCGAGCCGTAATCTCTACCGATCCGCCATTCTCTCATACCGATCGCACCCCGAGACTTTGTAAAAAGACCGACTCTCCGCGAGCCTCCGATGCGCAATGAAACCCCGATTCTTTGAAAAATTAAAAAAGTACTAAAAAGAAACGCCGCTCAGCTCTATACATCCGCCTACCGATCTCCAGGAGGCGCGCGATCGGCAATCTCCCGGCGACTTTCGATCGCCGTGACGATCGGCGTGTCCAGATTTTCACGTTTTGTCTCATGTTAGCTCCTCTATCCGCGTTGCTCTTGTGTTGCCGCCGAGGAAGTCACGAAAACAGTTTTATAGAGGCTGCCGTGTCGAAGCTCTGGGCCGCAGGCTCAGGTCCAGGGTGTGTAGTGCGGGCGCGCCACGTGTCAGAAAGCCGTCTCCAGGGCGGTGATGCCAGCGGTTATTTCCGGGTCCGCGCTGCAAGCCTCGAGGAATTCTGAGAGTGTTACTACGCCGTCCTTGTTGCCGTCCATTTTCTTGAAAATAGAAAATATTTTTTGTTAGGGTTTTGTTTGGTTGAGGGGTGTTATTGATTTTGTGAGTTTGTGGGTTTGATAAGCGAGTTTGTTTGTTTATTAGTTGTTGCATAATTTTGGGAAGGTTTAATGAAATTTGCCAGCAATCCTATTTTAATTATATAATGCAGAAGGGTGTGTTGTAATATTGATTGAATTTCTATAGATATTTGAATTTGCATTCAAATTCGAAATTGTTATCGTACGTCGGATCGACAATTTCGAGTTTCATTCGGAAATTCCGAATTCAAAATGATTAATCTAGTATAAGAGCTTCGAAACTATATTATGCACTTAAATTATTGGTTATGTCAAAAGGAAAGTTTTGGTATTAGAGATATGTATGTCTCTTTGACATAGCTGCACAACTCTATTGATGATATAGGCTGCTAACCCACTAGTACTATGCTTTCTCAAAGAAATTTTATTTGTTTTTTTCATTTAAGTAATATTATAATATTTTAATAAAATTTGGTACACATTTATATGTCGACTTTAGACTTTAATAAGCAATATATAAACTCTAAATTTTTCCTGCATTGGTACGTATTGTAAATATATTATGGTAACCTACTTCTATAGTCGACAAATCAATTTTCAATGCGATTTTTTAAACAATGTACATCATTATAGAACTTAGGATGAAAGTTTCGATCCTTTGGATAAAAAAAAATTTGCTTCTATTCGAGTTTATCGAAGCATATTTAAAGACATATCGTAAAATGTGACCCAAATTTTTGACCCAAAGGATATGTCCTAGCCTTCTCAGTACAGATTAAAGAAGGTATATTTTCTTCAATGTTTTATTTAATATGGAATTAATTCGTACGGGTTCGAGGTGGTACAAAATGAAATCTATGTTGACTTTTTTGTGTGACTTGAAATTTGTGTGGATATAATCCATATGGGTGTAACCTACGTGGATCAATTCACGCGGATTACATCAGAGACTTAATCCATGTGGAAGTAATCCACGTACAGTCAATCCATATGGATTTAATCTATGAGAAACTTTCTAAAATCATGTCATAGACGGCCATCTGAAATTCATCTGAATAAATATGATATGAAATGTGAAAATCAGTAGCTAATAATACTCCCACTGAAAGAAACCATGTATTAATTTCGCTCAATTGAAAATAAGTTTGAACCGGAATTCATATTGATCAGAATTTTAATTGTGTTTTAGACCGAGTATTCCCAAACTCATTTAGTTATAGCTATCCTATTTCAAGAGAATTTTATTAAACTTTTTATTTTTTTATTGTGATATATTAAATTTATCTTTTCAATTAACATTACTGTTAAATATATATCTTTTTTATTATATTTTATTACTTTATTAAAGTTGTTAATCTTTTTTTACCCGTGATAATAATATAACATCATCACTTCTTAAACTTCTTGAACTACCCCAAAGAAAAGCAAATCTATTTCTCCCTTAATTAGTATCATTAAATAAGCCCATGAAAACTCGGCTTTATACACCTCATCGCTCTTTAACGCCCACCCTCTCTCAAAAATCATAAATACAGCAGCCCTCCTTTTTTACGAGTTAATAACAAAGGAGAATACTAATAAAGAAAGTGCGCCTCCCACCAGCAGCGGCAAACGAGTGTTTCTCACTTTTAATCAAAGGCGAAATTTCACGTAATTACGCAAATTCATCGTACCGGATAAAAGGGTAATTACCGAGTCCTTCGAATATCTTTGATAATTCAAACTTCAAATTGGCTCTCTTAATTTCACGATCGCGCGCTCGCTACACTCGAGATGAACTTGCTCTCGAGTTAGTTTCAACGCGTGCGTGTTAACTCCAAGACGTTAAAGTCGTACACCCGTCGTTAAGTTCTTTATTAGGTATGCCCTGGATGTGCCCTTTTGAGTTTCAGTGTATAATGGAAATTTCATGTTAATTGAATTTAATATTTTTTAAAATGCAAAGAAATAATTTCTCCGATTAATGCAAAGAGCCATAAATTTTCTGAATTACTTAGAAATGAACTGCAATCGTTAGCGCAATTAATTCTATTCAAATCAAATCAAAAACATTATAACACAGCTCACATTTCAACAGCTCGCAATCGGCCAAACTCCCACCAAATTCACTTTCGCCCCCCCCCCAAAAAAGCCCTCCGCTCTACCACCCGCGTCATAAAAATCTAAATTTTACGATTCGCTCTCCTATTCATCGGTCTCCCCGAGCTTGCAAATAAAACGCCGCCGGTCCTCGATATTTTCGCCTCGCAGCCGGGGGTGTCCCGATATAAACGAGCCTCGGCGCTTGATTAGCGGCGCGCTGGCGCGAATATGCAAAACAATGCGCGGAATTTCTCCCGGGCTATTAAAGAGATATATAGCCGAGCGGGCGAGGGGCTCGTTCTATTATCGCGCGCGGACTCGTCGGGCTTTTTTTTCCGTGGGAAATGGAAAATTGGAGCGAGTTTGGTGCTTTGTTAGCGTCGCGGATTCAGTTTTTTTTTTCGGGGGGATGATTTCTGGGTGATTATACGTTTCTCTTTTTGAGTAATTGGGTTTTGTAAATTTATTCTTGTTTTGATAGGTATTGAGTTTTGGGTATATTATAGTTAGTGTGTTTTATTTGTGATAGGTGTACGTGTTTCACTTATGCTCCAATAAATGTTAAGATGTTATTTATGGTTATGAACTTGTCTAAGTAGTACATGTCGTATCATGTCAGACACATGCCGCCATTTAACACTCGGCTGATTTTCCATCTTAAGTTAGCCAAAACTTACCAGGAGAGTGTATGACCTTCGGTCACAGATCTTGATGAAACTTTGGGATATGTTTTTGGGTACTAAAAAATGAGGAAAGCCAATAAGAAATGCGAATAATTCAGTCTACTAATATTCTCAATAAATTGTCAATAACTAAAATCAAAGTAGAAAAAGCAAGCTTCAATTTGCCATTTTCAGAATTAAGAACTGATAATTATAACTATAGTCAAGCTCGTTTAAACCCACCCCAAACCATAAGACTCAACTTACCAATCCATCCCCTTAACTAAAACCCAGCTTTTTCCGCTCCACCAAACCGCCAAGCGCATCTATTATCCCAGGCGAAAATCATTAATATTTCCAAGCAGACGCCTCAGGCAACAATGGCCCCAGTCGATAAACAGAAACACAAACGGAAACACAAGCCGAGCCTCTCACTGGCTGAGCCCGTCCGAATAGGCGAACGCTGATTACACCTGACGCGGTCCAGAGCAATTCTCAGCGGCGGACGGGCAACTAATTGAAATCGCGCTTTATAACGAGGCGGCGATCCGTCACCTCTGCGAGAGAGCCAGCCGAGCGAGTAAGCCGAAGCTGCGATCGGAATGGAGAATTCGCGTGGGTGGATCGATGCGGCTGCTATTGTTGGGGATTGCGAGAGGAGTGTGGGTGGAGGGAAAAAAGGAGGGGGGTGGTGAGGATGAGATTAAGGAGGTGCGGGGATGTGGTTGAGGGAGAGGGTGGGCTTTTGTGTGGTTGGATTTTTATTTATTTATTTTATTACCTGGGGATACAATGTGCATCGAAGTATACACTGAATATAATTTAGTATCTGTTAAAGTTTAATTATGTCGATTACAATTTAGTTGAATGGAAAACGTAAACAAAATGTACTAAACAGATTTTGTTTTTAATTATTCTGTTTATTTTCCATAGACTGTAAATGTCAATACATATCAATTATTATTTTTTATATAAAATATCCAATTCTCTATTTCTAAACCATTTAACAACGTTCGATTTGATGTTTTCGAACTACAGTTAAGTACCCTTAGTTTGATAAATAGTTCATTGAATATTTTCAAAACAACAAATGATTTTTTATTTTTAAAACTAATAATTTTATTAATTTT
>JAPYZA010007274.1:0-10041 GCA_030522685.1 Eupelmus azureus | reverse complement strand
TTAAGCACATATGTCGAGTAATTCTAAGAATTTTATTTTACAAAACAGATTCAGTTATAAAAGGCTCCTTAAAATACAATATTTCAACTTCAAAAAGACAAATCTCACATACCGATCAAAGGATGTAAATAACAAGCCGCATCGGACGGGCATCGTTCCCCGTAATCCCATCTTTTATTAAGGTTTTATTGACAAATAGTATCGGAGGGCGATTAAAAAGTCGCGAGTCCATGCGCCCGATAGAATTTGCACACGCGCGCGACTAGATTGAGCAGCGGTTATTGCGTTTGTACACGTTTTGTCGCGACTGCGCGCGCGTTAATGATTGGAAATTCGCGATCCGGCTTCACAAGTTTCGCTCTTTCGAATCAGCGATGGCTTGATGAGTTTCGGAGAAAATTGCAGTCTGGCTGTCTCGGTGTAATTTGGATTGGATTGAGCGATTGTTATTGCACTGTTTTCGTGGAAATTTGGAAAAAAAGAAATGATAGTGAATGTACTAAACGCAGTTTACATGTAATGCTAATGTGCATTTTAGTACATTTTGATATAGGTGTAGAAGTTTATCGTGATGTTTTTCGTTTGAGCGAAAAGCGAGGGAGAAAAGTTGAACGAGGAAAAAATCAACTTACACACAAGTATCGATATTAAAACTATCAATTTTCGAGTACGTAATTACATCACGGAAAAGCGTGCGATAATTCCAAATGTAGGTCACGAAGCATTATAAAAAAAAAAATATATCGTTCCTCTCAGACATTCCCAAGCTAATTTATCCGCTCGTTGAATTATACAGCCAGATCGCGCTTTATTATCTGTCAGCGAGTGCGCGCAAAAACTTTGCGGTTCAGGAACCCGGGCGTTATTTCAAGCGTGCAATTATACGCCCCTGAAGGCCGGCTCGGCTCGTCAAACGTAATTACCTGAGGAGTGTGAATGTACGTAGCTGGTGCGCTTGGGTAAGGGATGTTGGGATCTCGGTGTCTTGGGCATTGGTGGGTTCTGGGATATGGCTGCTGTGTAATGTTTAAAAGTATTATGTGGTGATGCTTGAAAATGTTGTTTGAAAGTATTTTGTTGAGTAGTGTATGCTGTTTTGATTCTTTTGTTTAGATCGTCGATTGAAACTGAACAAGGAAAATAGTTTTTTAATACTTTGTGAGAAGATGATTAAAATTGTTACAATCTAATGTGAAATGCCTGGAAAATCAATGAGATAGTCAGAAAAATCAAATTCACTTATTCAAAGATTAAAATTATATGATATTCAATTTCAACAATATTTATTTAGGTAAACAGATGGCAATCCGCGGATGCTGCGCGATTATTCGAGCAAACGCTATTTATATACACAATATTTGCACCAATCAAAACAACAATATTGTTTTATCAGACGTTTGAAATACAAGGTTTTCTAATGATTTCGAGAACGAATATTTTTCGGCCAGTGTGTCGAGTAATCTCTCAATTTCCTCGAAAAAAAGATAAAAATCGCCTGTTCTCACTCCGAAGTAGTAACTGCCCTTGCGTTGCGGCAGTAGATAAGGGCCGAGTCGGACAGCCCCGGCGCAGTGGAATAAGGGCCGATAACAGATATTGATAGAGTTTTTTTACGACTCTGGACCGTGCGGTCTAGCACGATAGGAAAGCGAGACGAGAGTAACAGTGAGCTAAATGTAAGTAAAAACCACCTGCACAAGTTAAAGCCATTCTTTTACTAAACCTAAACCTATTTTTTAACGACCACCTCGTCAACCTTCCAAATTCACTCCCAAACTAATCCTCACCACCTCCATATCACCCTGACTCTTCGCCCTTCACTCACCCGGGAATCAAATACCAAAACTTTCCGATCGCAGCTAATAGAGCGAAGCTACGACACCAGTGCTCCAGCCAACAATGCCAAAATGACAATAGACCGCTCCGTCCCTCTTTCTCCATGAATAGTTTGCCGAGCTCGCCAAGGAATTCAGTTGTCTATGCGAGAGGCGGGAGCCAAATATTCCGCTCGGCCCTCGCGACACCTGCTAGTTGCTCGGCAACCGCGATATCTAGATTTTCCAGTTATGACGTGCTTCTGCTGCGAAGGGATGGATTTTAGGAGATCGCTGTTGAATAGGGCTCGAGGATTCTGGAGACAAGTGTTTAGAAGCGATGGTTAAGTGTCCTTTTCGCGGGTGAATCTAGTGGTTTAGTTAGACGTTATTCATACGGATAAATAGAAGGCTTTAACGAGAGTTGGTATATAAACAGAGAAAAAAATTCTGTCCTCGCAATAAAAGTGTATTTAAAGTTGATTGAATCAAACAAAGTTTAATTAAGCATTCCAATTAAGTATTAATTATTTTTCATAGTCAATATACGTTATGATTTAAACATAATTGACTAACGGTCAAAGCACCATTACAGGAAAATTTGCATTACTACGATCGTCCTTGCATAATCAAAATTATAATATTCACCACACCCGCTCGATTTATTATGCCGATGAGGTAACGCACGCGTACACTAAACGCAAGACGCCGAATTCCGCATGAAAGCATCTACAATTACGCGGAGCAGCCGCGAGAACGCCCACATCGCCGGATCATGCAAATTCATAATTCTGAATAATTTAACGCCGACGGGCCGATGAAAGACTAATGAGCTACCGCTGTGTTTATCTTAAAGAAGCCCCCGGCTTCCTCAACACGAGCATCGGCCAAAGTATACACGTACAAGACGAGAAGTTCGGCAAGGACGTAATTACGCGGCTCGCTTAATTGCCTCGGCATTGTATTGGCCTGCTCCTTCGATGCAGAATGTGCAAAGTTTTCCAAAGACTGCGCTGAACGCGCGATAGTATTATTATCTTGCTAGCAAGTTCCAAACTTTAAAAGCTTCATTGTCAATCTCGTCCCGCTACATTTTCCCGCTGGTTCGAAGATAAATATACATGCGGCGCGAGGATCGCAGCTAGCGTGTCCCTGAATTATGCAAGGCGCGGACAGCAAAGACAAACACACACACAGTCGCGCGCGAGGATAATGCGATCGATATCGCTGCTGCGGCTAGTGGGCTGACGATACGGCTTTATGCTGCAATTTCCCAGGCGTAGCTGATGTGGCTTTTCGCGCGGGCTGATTTTTACGTTGATGTGTGGGCGGAATTGAGTGCTTTGGGAGGCTGAGAGGGTGGGAAGATTGATGAATTTTTTTTGTTAAGTTTGTTGTTACTTTTTTTGTTTGGCGGGGTTTGATTTGTTGAAAAAGGAGGAAGTATTGCAGTGATACAAAATAGAGTTTATATTAATTTTTGTGATGATGTTGTATTGATTTTTGATTTTCGGAAAGCAAGAATACAATAATGTACAGAATACACAGCTCCAACAATGTCTCTAACCCAATTTTCATTTTAAACGCAAATATACTTCTCTCTCCAATTCGCTCAACATCAAACCCAAGCCAAGATAATTCAGTCCAGCAACACAAGCCTCGCAAGCACACAGCCCCGCAGACAATCCCACCCACTGCCCCGCCACAGTCGCATTCAACCACACACCTCCATTGCGCGCATTCCGCAGCGTAAACGGCAAACGTGTATATCGTTCCTCTTCAAAGTGTTTCTGGAGATTCGCATTTCCCACCGTCATCTCTTTGACTCCCAGCCGCGCACACACAGACACTTGGCTCGCACGGCAAATAAGACACTCTAGCTTTGAGCCAAAGCGCGCGCGCGCGGCCGATATGTAAACGCACGCGCGTGTTTGCTCAAAGTGGCGAAGACGTTTGCCAGCTTTGGCGATATTTGCCAGCTGAATATTACACAAGGGGGATGTTGGCTTTACGTGAGGATGGAGACTGATGCGCGCCCGGGTGAATGGAGTGGCTCGGACGTTTGACGGACGGCTGAGGGCTTGGGCGTGGAAGTGTTTTCATTGACGTTTTTAGAGGGGGGTGGGTGTTGAATGGCTGTCTCTTTACTTGTTTGTGTTTTTGGGTTTTGATGGAGATGCGTGGCTGATGTGTTTGTGAATTTTTCTGGTGTTTTTTAATGGGTGGTTGAGGTTCGGTGAGAATTAGAGTGAGAATTTAGTTGTTGGTGGGTGATATAAATTTAATATGTTGGCTTTTGTTTGTTACTTTTTGTTCTTTCTTGATTATATTGTTGGGTATGAAATTTAACGTTAAGATCGATGATCTAAATTTTTATTAGAGAAACCTTATATATTAAAATAATAATAAACGATAAACAAGCTGTCGTTAAGGATAAGAGCACTCGTAACTACAAACTGTTATTATTATCTATTTTCGTAAAATGGTTATGATCGCAGTTATCTATAGTGATATTTTACAATCAAAAAGAGTAAGATATATTAATAAAGGTTTTTTTTTAAATTAAATTAATTTAGTTAAAAATTATTAAGAAAATTACTTGTTTGAACTTTCTTCTCTGATATGTTTTAACAATTCAAAAATCTTAATCAAGGATAAAAAATTGAAAAAAAGTGTTAAATTTTAAATAAAAATCTGCAATTCAATTTTCAAAGAGATCCAATTTTTATAAAATTTTTTGTTATATTTGTTCTTATCTTCAATGACAGATATAACTTGCTTTATAATCTTTAATATCACAACCGTGTAATAAATATATGACCCTCGTTTCGATGATAAATCCAAACTAAATTATTCATCATGTCAATTTCCATTTCTTCAAACTCAGCTAACCATTTTAGCAGACCTTTCTCAACTGAAGCTCGACTGTCAGAAACTCGTGAGCAACACTTTTATCCAATCTTTTTTCTGGTAGGTTACAAGTCAATTTCGTTCACTCTTTTACCTTTTCGATTCGCTATACTTGCCGTGATACTTCCCTTTTGCCTCCCTCCACCTTCTTTCTCTCTCGAGATTTTTTCTTTTCTCTTGTTTTCCGTCCATAATTCTTTATCTTATCCGTGCTTTGTGTTTCCACTCTCGTTTTTTCTCTGCTTCTGAACTGTTACTTTTGCTTTACGGGCGCGACTTTGTTTCCTCCTCAGGAGGATAAGCCGCTCATATCGCAATAGAAGTCCCGTCGAGCTTTTGGAATCTTTCTTTTTTTGAAGCTGATATGTACGGCGTGGTTATTATTTTTATGACATAATGGGATGATGTTCTATTCGTTTCTTTTATTTTTGAGAAGTCTGTGAGATTTATCTTTTCATTACAATAAGTAAAAATACATTTTATTTTTTAATTAGCAAGATTTTTTCACAAAAGTTCTTTCAAATAAGTTAAAACCATTAATATTCAAGTCTAACGATTACTTTCCCAAACTCCCGCACTCTTCTCACTCCCCAGTATAAAAGGACTTCAAACTTTACCCGATGCCAAATTAGTGATGCCGATCAAAACTATAGGATCGTTTTGAAAAGTCCCGCCTCGTCCCTTAATCGCTTTTGGCTTACCTACCTTCGCGGGTCCATTAGCGCTCGGTTTCTCGCTGCTTTCTTCTCGCCTCGTTATACAATGGCCAGAGGGGGAGAGCTTTTTATTCTCGGCTTGCGCAACTGGTCGGAATTGCTTTTTAAAATGTCCGCTGGTGAGAGCAGCGAAACGCTTACGTATATTCCCGGCTAAGGGCCTTTTTAACGAGTGCTCATGTTTAAGTAATTATTAGGAATTTTTATTTTAATTGGTGGGGGGGGGGGGCGATTGCGAAGAGCTGTGCTTGTGTGTAATGAGAATTTTTTGTATTTATTTGAATTTATTCGTACACAAATGTACAAATCCTGCACGGTAAATTTTTTGTTTTGTTTTTGTGTTATTTGATTTTAATGTAGTGAATTTTTGTTAAAACTGTAGATATGAAATTGTAATTTACACACGATTTGATATTCATTTTAACATCAAATTTTTATGTAATTGGATTTTAACTGCCGATTTACGTTAAAATGAAACAAAAAGTTTAGAGTGTACTAAGTTTTATGAGTTTTGTAAATAAAAGTGTTTACAACATTATTACTGCTACTCGCTAAAGAATTACTTTTCTAAAAACTGTATTTTTAACGCTATTGTGTACTCTGAAATGGTATATCCCATATACATATCAATAATATTGTATAGATTTTAAATGCGAAAGTTGATTCTACATAAAAGAGTTTGTTAAAATAAAGCCTTTGCATCAGTATTTAAAAATATCGAAGAAAGCTTTTTGAATCCCGAAATGTAAATACCTCTCGGCTAAGTCGCGCTAAATTCGAAAAAGCTATTATTCCAATGTGCAAATCTTTGAAAATCTCCGCATCCGACCGACGTCATTGGCAAACTTTTTAAAAACATCCGCGCCTGGATTCGTCAAATCACAACGAGCTTTTCAAAGGCAGATCCTCGATTTTCGACGTACACTTTCCTCGCATTTATTGTCCAATCGGCGCTAGAAGTTGTCGAATTATGGCGACAGCGGCACGCTGAAAATTGTCTGTCTAGTTAGCGTGTCACAAAACATGCTGCGATGACAGGTTGTTATTTCGATTTTATTACTTTAAAGAGGAAATGAGGTGGGAAACGTGTGATTTTTGCGTGGTAAATAAATGTGGTTCTGCGGAATGTTTTATTTTTCGTGGAAATGTTGTTTTACAGTTAATTTAAAACTTATAATTTGGTGAGTAATTAAATTTGTTAGGTTGAAAGGTAAATTTTAATTAATTTTAGATGTAAAATTGGATTTAAATCAACGATTTTTCACCATTTAAAAGTTAAACATCTTTTTACAATTATCAATAGTTATTTTAAATTATTTGATAATTATCTTTCCTTTATAAAAAAGTAACTCATCTTTAATTATCAATTTAATAACTTCAAAAAGTAGGCAAGCACTTACATTATTAAAATAAAAGCGTAATTTCTTATCTGAAAACTTGACGCAGTCTATCCAAAAATAAAAAAAAAATATTCTACATCAGCAAATAATTTTCCAAGCTTGCCTCGGGCTCTCGCGACCCAGAATCTACGGATCAATCACCCGATTATATCGATACACGTGAGGCTGGCTGGCGTAACCGTCGCGCTGTGTCAATCAGCTCAAACTAATGAGAGGCGTGCGCAGCTCCGCATTTTGCCCGAATTTGTGAAAGTATATTTGAGAAATTACTCGCACCACCCGGTGGGACATTGAAATATTGCAGCCACACGGCTGGTGCATGCGTGCGAATGCGATGGTGTTGTTAATGCAGAAAGAAGTAGTTTAGATGAGGACTTGGGAGTTCGAAACAGCTTGATGGATTTGGTTTTTTGCTTTCTTTGATGAGGAAACTTTGTATAATATTAACGCTTTAAATTTTGTTAAAACTTCCTAGAAACATTAAAAGAGGTGTTATAAGTTTGAATTACACCTTTCTAGAAAATATCTATACGGAGGTGTGTGCGCGCGTGTGTGGGTTTATGTGTTTTATTTTTAAGATAATTTTTTTAATTTCTAAAATTTTTTTTTTAACTATACACGGTTTATAGCATAAAACATAAATAATTTAAGATCAAAATAAAACCACTTTAAATTTATTGAAAAGTAGCATCATTAAAATTAATGAGGAAGTCCATGAAATTTTAACTTTTTGAAAATCGAGTTATATAAGAAATCAAAAATGTAGAGTTCAGTTTCCTTATAAGGCACATACTTTAATTAGGACTTCAAATTCTCTTTTTAAGGACTACAATATGCACTCAAAATTTGATGTTGATTGGAAAATAGTTATTTACGGAATATAATTTTATACGTTGAAAATGATGCTTTTTTTTTATAGTTTTTTTACAGGTGTTTCTTGAGGTTTATAAAAAGTATCTTACGTTCGAAGGTTCTCCAATTTTCACAGCATATTCTACGTAGAAAAATCTTTAGTTTAAGTTTACTTCTATCAATGTACTATGCTTTATTAAGCAGTTTTACCAGTTTAACGTATGAGATATTTTGATACTATTCGTAGTGGTGCGTTCTTATATTTTGTATTTTATAACCATAGGTAGGGGAAAGATAAATTGATTTTAAGAAGACTATGCGTCAATCAATTAGCTGTATTTGTTTTCATAATTTGTAAAGCTAATAAAAGCTGATTGATAATTTACTATCACCTGCAAAAAATTAATCTTGTCATTTTCATTTATCCCTCTAAAATATCGAAAAAACTTCTCTCCCAGAAGCAAAATGGTTTTGAAAATTCCACTCGCCCAGAAAGCTCCTCGTAACGCCTTTTGACTCTTCGCTGCCTCGACAAAAATGTTTCTCTTTCTATGCATAAACTCTTTCCTCCTTCACCCTTCCCTTCTTGGCCAAAAAGGCTCCACAGCCTCTCTCCGAAAAAAACGTAGAATTCCCAAGCGCATCTCTTGGAGAGGTCCGTGAAAAGCGTCACGTGGCTTACAAAAGTCAGAGGACGCTGCGAGCCACTGAGGCATGAATTTAGCGACACCTCAGAAAGCTCGTCGCGTGTTAATTGGCCGCGAGCATGCCTTTTTTCTGGATATGAACTCGTGGCGAGGATAGCGAGCTTTTGCGCAAGCTTCGCTTTTTGGCAACGCGCTTTTTTAGCTAGCAGGTCAAGATGTACTGGAGGGGCGTCGAAATTAGAAAGGAAAATGAATTTTTGGGTGGATTGGGCGTGTATTTGCAAAAAAGAAGGCGATTGTTCATTGACTTTTTTGGGCTTTTCTGAGGAGATACTGAAAATTATGAAGTATACTAGTATTTTTGGAGACTTTATTTTAGTCGCTTTTTGTCTTTTGCATCAGTATCAAAATATTGTTATTTACATGTTCTTATGATATTTGTCATATAAACAATTTAAAAATTGTTTATTACGGTTAAGTAGTTTGAAATTTGTGCAAACTACTAAAAGTATTATACAAAATACTAAAATCTTATTTTTGTTTAACTTTACTTTTAAATTATTGTGATCTTATTTTAGATATACGTTACGGGTCATTATTTCATCTAATATTTAGAATATGTAAATTGCTACAACGATATTATCGCGCCTTTTGATCATTGAAAAATATTGTTATCTGTACATCGTAGAATCATTAATAGTTTAAACGCTTAACTGAAATGTAACTATGTATGTTAGCTATGCACGTAGATAAAATCTTGTAAAAGTAATAATTGAAAGCACAAATACATGAATAATTGATAATTTTTGTAAAAGTATGAATAGTAGCAATCATTCTTATCTGATCTATCGTAATTCCTCATTAATACGGAAACATTTATACTACAAAATTATAATTCGAAACAAAATTTTAAAACTCAGTGATGAAAATCCTACATAGTTAGTCATCATAAAGACAAAATCCAGTCACAAGCAAAATAAAAAAACTCAATATTTCTAACGCAAAAAAACTCAACCCCCCGGATACCGTATAACTTCTACAATCTAATCGAATCGTCAAATAATTCCACCTCTGCTCTCTGGCGATTCGATCGATCGCGCCTACCCGGCCCATTAGTATGCATAGAAAGCTCCGGCTCACCTGGAACATCCGGTCGACCTTCTGCCTGACGCCCTCGTGGTTATGGCTGAGATTCGGATCGGCGAACTTGCCCATGAGCTCGTAAACGGCGGTGACGATGTCGGTCATTTCCTCGCGCGTTATGCAGCCGTCGCCGTTTATGTCGTACAGCGAGAAGGTCCAGCGCAGCTTCTCGTCCATCGAGCCGCGCGACAGGATGCTCAGGCCCACCACGAAGTCCTGGACAATCAGAATGCATTGCGGAGATAAGCATTGGTGGATATATAGACTGTGAATATGCGAGGTAGGGCTTTGCGAGGTGTATGGCTAATCGATTATTTTCTGGCTTTTCATAGTTTTGAATATTTATGGAGTATCGGTACTCGCTTGCTTTGTTTGGGGTAAGTTGATATATGCGAACGTGTTTTATATTATAGAGAAGGATGATGAGTTTTTAAAATGATTTTATTTATAGTTGAAATTACGAATAATTCAAATATAAGAAAACATTATTTCTATATTTGTTTAATATAACCTTTTATTAAAAATTTATATCTCGTACCCACATGGCTTGAGAAAGCAA
>JAPYZA010007272.1:0-12435 GCA_030522685.1 Eupelmus azureus | reverse complement strand
ATAATTCCCAAGACACTTTCTTAAATCGTTCAACTTTCCTGAACGAACAATCCGAACCATCGCCTGAAAAACAAGCCCATTTACATTTAGCAGTCCACTTAGCCACATCCCGCGAGCAGAGTCATCGCCATTACACCCGTACCCATCTCGAATAACCGAGCGTCGCTTTAAAGTCCCTCTCTATACATATTCCTCTGCTCGCAAGGTGCAGCCGCGTCGACCCACGCTCTTTGAAATTCATCGGGTACGCGCGCGCGCGCGAGCATCGATACATTCAAATCGGCGCGATATTCTCTCCCCTGCATTCTTTCCTTTTTCGTTCAGCCGCGCGTGTGCGTGGACGCGTGTTCCGTTACAGCCGCGCCCACGCGCTCAAACAATCGCCAAGCGATGCATCCTGCGACTCACTCACCAGCGAGCGAGAGAAGAATTTTTTTTTCCCTCTCCGTGGATGCAGGTGCTACGGGTGGAGA
This sequence comes from Eupelmus azureus, assembly GCA_030522685.1. NCBI lineage: Eukaryota > Metazoa > Arthropoda > Insecta > Hymenoptera > Eupelmidae > Eupelmus > Eupelmus azureus. The sequence goes on along the minus strand of JAPYZA010007272.1, from coordinate 11,962 downwards.
GATTCTTTTTAGCCGAAAAAGGGTTGCGCTAGTTCGAGCTCTGTTTAGGTCTTTATTAGACGAGTTTATTTAGTGGATATGTATATGCGCGCGGCTGGCTCGTCATCCTGACGAGTCTGAATTCCTGGAGAGCGTCGGCTGATATTACATCGAGAGAGCTACGCCCCGCGCGAGCGAGCGGGCGTTTTGATTTATTGCGTGAAATTCTGATTTATGGCCGGAGCGGACAATGGTTACACACGTATAAACTGTTTTCACTACCGCTCGGCTGGATTCTGGATGGACGCGCGCGAGCGCGAGGAAAATCACGGAGTAGTTAACCCTTGGGCAATCGTGAATGTCGATTTTCACTGACTTCATCGTGAGCGCGACGTGAAAAATTGAGCGGGCTGTTTGTACGGGGGCTTTTGTGATTGCTGAATGTGAACTTGCGCCGAGTGGATGTTAATATTTATATTAGCTCTAGCTACTTCTCTTTTTTCCACGGTGATTTTTCAGGATGATTCATGCGGTTTATTTAGAAAAATGTGAGATTTATGTGCACTTTATCTGCTGTAAGCAGGTACGGAAAAACGATGTTTTTTACAAATCATAGCGTCAGCTATTCATGCCTGAAGATCATTGAATATCATTTATCTTATTTAATAAACTCTCATTCATGCTGAAGTTATCCCTTTCATTCTTCTAAATACTTCAAATAACTTCATCAAAATAAATATTTTTAAATACTCCCTAATTTATTGACGAATAAAATGCCTTTTCCACAAAACACATCTATCTTCAAGTTTCTTATTACCACTCAAAAAACATCATCGCTTCCCACGAAAATGCTCCAAGACATCATACACAGAAGCGTCTCAGACGTCCACGCGAATATGACGTACACACAAACACCTACATATACCCACAAACTAGCGCTCCACGGCTGCGATGGGCGGAGCCAAGCCAGCGCTGACCGATTGGCCGCGGCTACAGTAATTACCCGCTCTCTCGCTCTCGCGATAAATACGCGTATATATACTCACGCGAACGCGCCAAGTGTCACCGCGAGAGGAAAACCTGTCTTTCTCCATATTCGCGACAGGTTTCGCTCGGCCAGCCAATCGACGGGGATACCACGTTCCGAGCCCGCAAAAAAGCCAGGAGGGATTATGAGTCAATACGGAGGGGCGCAGTGGGGAGAGAATATCGTACACGGAGTAATTATCTGTATCAATGATTTAATACGATTTCGTTTCGACACGCAGATGAATGCGACGCGAGCGAGAGAGAGACAATGAGCGCGCACCGATACTGCTTGATAGCTTGCAATTCGCGCATAAATCAGGCGCTATCGCTGAGAGAGAGAGAGGCTCGGGGAAAAATGCGTGTAACGGTTCGCGCGGCGAGCAGAGGCGTTAATTATTTAGCCGATAGGATTGTCTGCCCATCATAATCGCCGATAAAATAGCTCTGTGTATCAGGTCTCTCGCGCGCGTTTCTTGGTGGAATTCTGGATTTTCGAATGGCGAGCGGCGTTTTGTAAGACTGGTTAGGTTGGTTATCTAAAAAACTATTTCGTAGCCGCAATATATCACGTAAAAAGATTTTCGTCGACGCATTAAGTCAACGTATACACCAAAATCAGATACGCGCCGCTGCCACTTTTGTCAGCGCCCAAAAATCTCCCTGACCTCGTTTTTGCGTTACACTTATCAGTCAGACATCTCCCAAGGGGAAGCGTCGACAAAGAATACATCCCGCTACGCGCTCAGCATCCGCAAAGCAGGTCTCGCGGTAACAACCTAGTTTCGCGCCGGGAGACAACGCGGTGTAGGGCTGCCTTTATCGGAAACTCGGTCAGCGCCGAAAAAGTACCTGCGCGCGCAACGGAAAACGCGTATACATATTTTTTTTAATAACCAACCAATAAGGAGGAGACGAGCGTTTCCGGCCTCGAAACCTTCGCCTGCCGCATGAATTATGTGAACGAGGAAAAAGTACGCCCCCCGGCCGTTATCCTTCCGATATGCCGTCGATAAACCTGCGCTTTTCTATTATGGGTGGGCATCGATATGTGTGTAGACACTCATTGTGCGCTCGTTGGCCTGATTTCGTTTTCGTACGGCAAGTACAATTGCACTGTCAGACGAAAGAGTGAGAGAGGTAGGGATCTCACAAGGCGCGGGCGGTTTAATGTCACGATGTACCGTAAGCGCAGTACAATTGCATTGCAGTTTGTAATTTCACGATTTTTTTAAAGATTCAATTTAATGAAAATAATTGTAGATTGTGAATTTAACGAATTAAAAGTGTAACTATAATCACTGATATCGAGATCGACTAATTTTTATTTAATTAATTAAATCTTATAATTTTGTTTACAATCGCACGTGTCTAATAATCGTTCGCGCAATCTACGAAAATTAATTATAATAATCACGCGAGAAACAATATTAAAAACCAACACCAGCCGCGCGAAGATCGGCTGCTTATGATAATGTTATGCAACGGTCGGCGCACGAAATCAATTTTCGGCTATTTATAAGCAGTTTGCGGGCCCTCATTAGCTGCCGCCGCAGCCGCCACTGCGGCACGTGGGTGGTTACGGCAGATGCGCTTGAAAAAACCAATCGCGCCACCGCCGCTCGATTGTGTAATTCGATTTCGCGCAAGAGCGGCTGCTTGGATTCACCGGGCAGAAGCTATTGATTTTAATCAATTATAGGGGGGCCCCTGGAGGGTGAGCCCCCTTCCGCAGCCGATATTTTGCACCTTCTAGGTGCCTAATTAATTGTGGTGGGGGATAATGATGTTCCTGGAAAGAGCGAGTGTGTTTTGATAGGATGTGGAGGTGAAAATTATTGAAAGTTTACCTTGTAAAATATTGTGTAACATATTATTTTTAGAACATTGTTAATGATTCGGCGATTTTCTTCGTCTATAAGATAATCAATTTAACAAACTCACATGCACAAGTTTTAATAATACATTACCCGCAATCCCTTCGCATTATCACTCATATAACTCTGAATATCTCAATAAAGCAGAATAAATCCAACCCGGCTAAATTAATGGACTGACAGCCCGGAAAATTAATTCGCCCAACAATGAAGTACATTTATTAAAGTCGCGGGCGCACGCGCGCAAGAAAAAAAGCGAGAGTCGTGCCGCTGCATTATCTCAAATATACCTTGTATTACAAAGTGCCGGGGGCACAGATGCAACAGCGGCGCACGCGCGTGTGTCGAAGGTGCAGATACAAGATACACACAGGCGGTCAGCCGGCGAGGCCGAGACTTTGGGGCCGGGGCAATTGAGATTGATCAATCAATTCCGCAAGCGCAGGCGCCGCCCTGAGCGCGCGACACACCGCGCATACGTATGTATACACGCGAATTCTACTGCGGGATTATGCGCGAATGGACAAGTATATGGTGTACGGGGCACGTTGACAGAAAGAACGTCACGGTCAAATGAGTCGGGGGCTTGGGCAATGGTATATAATCGGGAAAATTTGCAGTGGGATTATGCGCGTGCGAGGTGTTTGTATGGGTTGGAAGGTGGTTGGTGAATGGGTTATGGTGCTTTTTATTATCAATTAGCGGTAAAGGGATAATATAAATTTATGAATGGAAGGATTAGGTTGGAAAATGATTTGTACGTTTTGCTAATATACATTGCAATGTTAATGTTTATGCACTTCACGACAAATATAACAAAGGGTTTCGGTGTAAACTCAAGAATGTAACAAATAAAATATCCAAAAACTTGACCGCACAAGTATCTCCATCCCACCGACTTCATTCGAGTTCACCAAGTAGTCAACTCGGAAAATCCCGTAATAACATAGCCAGCATCACGGAAAATCGTGTCTCCACCTCCGTGAAATTTCCCCTTTACACTAAACCAAAAAGCACCACCTTGACGCCCTTCCTAAAACGAAAAAAAGAATTACAGACCTCCATCCTGTAAAAGACTTTTGAAGCCGCACGCGCGCACGCAGGAGTCCTAATAAGAAGCGCCCTTTTCCCCTCTAATAACAGGCTTCATCCACACTATCAACGCGCGAAGGTCAATTCTAGAAGAAGGTAATGATTTCGAGGCGCGTGTGCGTCGGGCCCATAAATCCTTGGCCTATTACGGGACAGATGTGTCGATAACCGAGACGCGCGAGCTGCAACCCCTTTCATCGGGAGAGAACGGAGAGCCGGCCGAAAACCAATTATTACGAGGTGTCTGCCAGAAACATTAGGGGCCGGTGCGTCGGCGGGCCTTTTTGAGGAAACCGAAACGACTCAGTTAAAGCCGGCTCTCGCTCGCTCTATGATATTTATTAAAATGCTATAAAACGCAGGCGCGCACGAGAAGTGACTTAGTTTTTTCTTTCTCTGCTACGTGTGGTTTCTTTTGTTTGTGGGCGCGCTCGCGGCTGGGGAGGGAAAGAGGCGAGCACTTGTGTGTGCGCGGGCTCCCGCGGCGTGGAGCCAACTTATTCAAATACGTTATTTATAAGTGTCATTTGTCATGGCGAACGAAGGCTCGGAAAATTAATGACAGCGCGTTGATTGACCTCACCGAGAGCGCGCGACTAGTTCATTATAAAAATATTTTTTTATTAATGCCCGGGGAGCGGAGGCAGTGCGCGCTCAGGCAGTGAAAGGTCTAAGTGGTTATGGAAAATTAAAAAGTAAAACGCCGCTGATAGATTTGATTTAATAGAAAATTTTCCGAAAAATTACTTCGACTTTATAGTATGACTCCACAAGATAAGAGATCTTTAGAATATTTTTAGATTTTTAATAAAAATATCCCAGACTGCATTTATAATGCAAAATGTACACCTTATTTTATATATAATACATTATAAAAAAAAATGAAATTAAACGTTTAAACCTATCGCCACTATCGCGACTATCAGAATTTTATCTAAGCAGCAACAGCTGTATCTCAATAGAACGGCAGAGATAATCAAAGCAATCTTGTTGAAAAACTACAGCCGTAACAACGAATTTGCAATATTTTGGCATTTTAATGCGCGCAAGCAATAAACGGTATTGCTTCATTATCGCATAACCGATCGGCTGTGCACGCCCTATTCACAAGAGCGCGCGAGTTACAACCTGGTGTACCGTCGGCCATTCGGGGTTTGCGTGTTCAGCGCGGGGCGGAAAGCGAAACTAATAACACCGCTGCTGCGGCGACTCTTGGCAAACACGCAATTACTTGGCGAGATCTCGGCGAGTAAGCTGAGCGAGCTACCGCACGATTACACTGGATCTTTGGAGAACGATCCCGCTCTGCTTCTTTTTTCAGTAAGTACAGTAATCCTGCCCTTGTTCTCTTTTGCTGGTTGTTTATTGAATTTGAGAGATTAATAAGGAAGGCTGTTTAGGTGCTTTATGGCTTTTTGGTTTGCTGTTATATGTGTAATTAAATTTAATCGTAAATATTAATTATTATAATTTTATTGTAATAGAATGAATGCTACAATTTAAGTAATTTGTTGAAATAAGATATGATGTTTACATAACTATATGTGGTGAGTACTGATTTCGTAACTTTTCAAATTTACGGTACTACTACCAGTTGACTCGCTGACTTTTTGTCTCGAAAGGGTTTCAATACTGTGGCAATGATTTTTCGTTAGCTCTGAATTAATTTCACGTTTTTGTTTCCAGTTTCTCCAAGCTCTTTTTATTTCTCTCTTAACATCACCATTTGCAAAACAGTAGAGGACTGAAATAATAAACCCCTAAAAAGATATTATATGAAAAAGTTTTATACATTGATACAAATGTTTTACGATACGTACTATTTGATACAAAGTATTTATACTTACTTGAAAAGAGCATATAAAACGTACAGTAACTATACAAAAAATTTTTACGGTTTGATTGTCTACCCAAGGCCATATACCGTAAAGAACGTCGTAAGTGCCGAAAAGCGGTACTAACATCAATGAAGATTTGATCCATCTCCAGTAATCCATTCTTTTTTGTGACATATAAGTACTTTTCATTTTTATAAAAATAATTCTTACGTTCAAAATAAAAAAACATAGATTCACCTAAAAAAAGAAATAATATTTTATAACTGATAAAAAAGCTACATTGAGATTAAATATGTCCTTCTATTACCAAAACGATTAAAAATGTTGGAATCGCCACAATATTAATTTTCAAGTCAATATCAATCCAGCAGAAATTAGTTTTTTCTGTATACAAATGGACGATCACCCATGGCATTACAATTATAATTGGTAACCCTAAAAACCAAAAGTATCAGCAAAATAAACTTTTTCTATAATGAAGAAATAAGTGAATCTTACCCCATCCAATAATCATATGTGGTTTTATTGAAACGAAGTCATTATAAGGCGCTCGAGAAATAAAACTGTAAAAGTACCAGCCTTCGACCAGTAACCAACTGAAAACACTTAACTCAAAATAATGACTCATAGTCATAAGCACTCTGCAAAGGTGAGACTGTAATAAAGCATACTTTTATTTTATATAAATAGCAACTAAAATCTCAATATTGATGCTTAGATGATGTGTGACTTTTTTCTTACACGATTCTTATCGTAGCCTGATTCATTGTCGAAAAGAGTCTTAAAAATTTTGCAACCATAAATGAAATTCTGAGTAAGTATTATAAAAGTCTGCAGCAGCATAGCGGAAAATAAATTGATGTGTACCCTGACTCGAGTGTCTTGAAGTTGCCTATAAGAAAGCTCATGTATAAATTTAAGTCTATCAACTAATACAAATTAACTTCCTATTAATGGAATAATACCTAAACGTTGTAAATATAGTCAAAGCGAGAATCAAACATACAAGAGATAATCCACAGCCAATCTGATCTAAACTTGAAAATTTGTCTTGCCACCACTATAACATAATGGCAATGATATGAGTATCCAATTTTGTTTCTGGAAAATATTTCCGTATTCGTAGTCTATGACATACTTACACTTAAAATCGAATCATCATTGTCACTTTGTCCAACAAAGGCAAAAAGAGAAAAAATATCTGTTCCAGATTTACCTTCTGGTACATGTGTACAGCCTGCGTAGTTAGCCCTGTGCCATTGGCGTACTTTGATTTTAGTAGCATTGACATCAAATTCACTTACTATCTCAGCGTCACCATCGGAGCACCATCTGGTCATGATTTCATGACTATCGAAAGGACACTTCAATCGGGCCGTACTTTGTGAAAGTGCAGCATGCCAACAGTAATAGCCATCATAGTTCGGAGGGCAGTAATACATTGTTTTGTTGCCTGAAAGGACTATTTAAGGAATAATAATAAATATCATTGTATGGTGAAATATATGATAAATTAAATTATTTTTAAATGGTTTGATATAAAATATAAAAATTGAAAATTAATTTTCTGACAAGGTATGTACACTTGTAATAACTGGATAAAAAAATAATCAATTTAAATACTTAAAACAAAATTAGTAATAAAATAATATAAACTACTACAAATGTTAAAGTGCTTTTTGTATTAGGAATATCTTAAATATGCATAAATTAATTAAATACAATTAATCAAATACAATTTTATTTTATGTCTTAAGTTAAAAAATACTTATACTTACAAAGTTGTAGAAAATTGTGGCATTTGATGTACTCTTTAGTTATATAATTCTTGAATATTTTCATTTCCACGTAACAGCGAGCTTCAAACATGAATAACCAAAAGTATTATGACAAAATATTAAAAAATTTATATCACTTCAGACACAAAAATAAATGTTTTGTAGCGAATAGCAAACGCATTTCGTACATTTCTAGTATAAGCGTCGTTTTCAAATGTTATCACTCGAAACATAGGAGAACAATTGCGTGATAAAAAAAATCTGATGGTCGGAGGGTAAACCAGGCAAGTTTATCCTTCTCTATATTCGTTATCATTCCAATACAATCAAATATTATTTGATTTTTACGGCAGCTTGATAATACTGGCACGTGTATTATCTGTTGATATTTGATTACTTACTTACAAAGGCTCTTTTTTATACGAAAAATATGTAAGGTAAACCAGAGAAAGATCTCATAGGTAAGGAAAAAATTGAAATAATAATTAAATAATTCAAGAATATTCTGTCGCAGCAGGGGTTTCTCGAGTTTAAATTCCAAAATTATGTTCTAAGATATTATACAGTAGTATCTAATGTAAGAACATCATAAGTCATAATACCTAACATTAGAATGACAATAGAAAGAATCTAGAATATTAAGTATTTTCTAAAGTAGAAAGGTTGGAAACAACGGAACACCTACAAAGATATTCTAATAAGATAGAATTAAAACTTTAATTTGTTCTATCTCGAAAAAAATCATAACTTACCTTATACCATATGGAAACTATGTTAAAATGCTAAACTTTGGTCTTAAATAACTCGCTCATTCATCGCCTATGCCCTATTGAGTCATTAGTAACTTTTGAAGGAAATACTAAATGGAATTCAATACCAAAATTTAAAAAAAGTTTATATAATTTTATTGTTGAGGAAACAATCTTAAATGTATAAAGGTTACTTGTCATCGGTGATGCTGCCGCGCTTCTTGATACAATAATCTATCTATTCAATACATAGCAAATCTTTGATACAAATTTAATTAATTGATAATAATAATAATAATAAAGAACATTTAATATTTATAACGTGAAAATGGCAATTTATTCAATATAGCCTGGGAGACGCCAAATATTCAGGAATAATATTTAACTTATAATAAACTCGAAAATATATAGTTTAAATTGCGTAGCATATACTTAACCAAAAACATTAAACTTTAGACTTTGCAAACGAGGCGAATTCTGTTTGTACGAATATCTTCATAAGCCCATGATACACACTTTTTACATGGAATTCTATTACATTTCTTTACATACCTTCTTATTATTAAAACTTAATTATATTAAATTTTATGAAGCTAAATAAATTTTATCGTAATATCTTATCATATGGCTTTTAAAATAATAGATTATAATTATTACAAATATCATTTTTGAGGTAAGATACCGCAAGCATCTTATTCCATCCTTTATTGCATCCCCTCCATTTGTCGTAAAATAAAAAGTGAAATTCAACCAATAATAAAGTTAGTTTAATTCCAAAAATTTACGTTAGAAATATAGATGTACACACACGCATGCGCGCGTACACATATAAACATTTTCTAAAAACAATATAATTCTTGAAGTAGAAAACTTAAAAATTCATTGACACTTTTCATAAAAACTTAGTGTACACTAGTTTAAATTTATTAGTTGTAGAAACCCATCCAAAATTGTCACTGGCAAAATTCAATTCATCAATTTTAGGAGCGCTTTTCTGTCGTCTAGTGGTCAACCAAGGACATTCGCTTTTATGACCAGTTTTGCATATAGTTTAAATAATCATTATAAATTTTTCCTTGTACAAACGTACAAAGTTCTATAGAAATTTGAGTGCTACACTTTTAGATAGTATATTTTTTAACAGTTTCGAAATAACATTTTACAGTATGAAATTTAAATTAAAGAATGTTTTTTTCTTTATTTATGCATTTAGTATATTTTTCTTGCCGTTTCTTAAAGGACAAAATGGATTATTTCATACAGTAAATATTGAAGATTTATTTCATATGTCCGTAAGTATATACAGTATAGTATAAAAATATTATTTCTGAAACATGAATATTAACATGATTACAGCTTTGTTGCAAATCAAAATAATCGTATTATGTTTATTAACCAAGCTGAAAATAATACTGCCTTGATACGATCATTATTTTCACATGTAATTCCTATATATTTATTCAACGTAAATCATTATGCGAGTATTAAAAAATATAAGCGTTTTCATAGATTGTATAAGTTAAACGAATCAATTATTAGAAAAAATAATTATCCTGCAACCAGTTTTATCATAATGGTTTCATCTAAAGATATTCTTGAAATGATTTTGGAAAATATTAAAAAGTCAGTTTGGTGGAATAATGAAGCATTGTTTTTTATTGTAAATAAATCATTTCTAAACAGTTGTAGTGTGGCACGTGAATTTTTGAATTTGATTTGGAATTTTAGTATATTATTTGTTACTTATACGTGCCTTGATTTAAACGGCCAATTACGTCTGTATACTTTTAATCCTTACTCAATGGATGCGCCAAATATTTGGAAACCTATAAAAAATTCTAATTCAGTGAATATCTCATGGACATTGCTGGAGTACGACGTTAAAAGCACAAATATTGATTATAGTAAGTATGTTTTATTTATTTTCAGTGATTTTAACTCAGGCTGGCCCCCTTAATAGCGTTAAAATTTATTAAGCAATGAAACTATATTATAAAAAAAATTCTTTCTATTAAGCTCTTTAAAAGAGTATTTTTTAACCCGAAAAATACAAATTTATACATTTTGAAATAGATTCTTCTGTCTGCAAAAATTTATTTTTCGACAAGGCAAAAAATTTACATGGTTACACGTTAAAAACCAATATACTTAAGGGTTTCAAAGTTAATAAGTATGATGAAACTAAAGAAGGATGTACTCGATTTAGAGGATGTTTTGTTCAAATTTTATGTATTGTGTTAACTTATGTTAATGCAAATATAACGGTAAAACTTATGGACTATATTGGAGTAGTTGGAGAACCTAAAGGAATAATCACTGATTTAGTTACTAAAACAGTAGATCTTTCAATGATTCCATTATTTATACGTTCTTATTGGAATACACAAACATATCCAATTGAATCCGACACAATTCTGATTTTTACTATAAAAAAGCCATTCAACTATGCTGATAAATTTTTATTAATTTTTAAGAACAAGGTTCTAATAATTTTATTAGCGTTATGCTGGGTAACTATTTTTTCTTTTAAATTTGTTCTACGAACGTCAATATCAAGCACTATTTTAGATATTTTACGAATGTTTATAAACGTTTCAATTTTAACACATCCAAAAAATGATGTCAGCAAAATCTTCTTACTTACTTTATTTTTCGGAGTATTTGCTATAAATATGTACATTCAAAGTCTCCTTAATGCAGTCAGCACTATGCCAGGATATAGTGGGCTGATAAATTCAGCCAAAGACATAATAAAGCTTGATATTCCAATTTATGGGCCGCAAAATTATTTAGAAATAATTTGGTTTGAAGAGATTCAAGAGCGATTTAAGGTAACAACTAAACCTAACGAATGTATGGATCGTTTAAATATGGGAGATAAGATTGGATGTGTGACTTCCAGTTTTCTTGTAATTGCTTGCGGCTATGATAATGCATTATTTTATAAAATAAGAGATTTTTCCGTGGAACGAAGCCTCAGTTTTATGTGCGCAGATGATTTGCCGCTCCTTTACAAATTTAACTCGCTATTGTTGAAAATGAGCGAGGGAGGATTTTCAAAACTATTTTACGATCGTTTTAAGCTCTCTTCAAAAAAATATAATTATACAGTTAATCAAAGTGAAATCGTGAAAATTAAGTATTGGATTATTACTTTTTATATTTTAATTGGAGGTTGGACCTTAGCATTTTTAGTATTTTTTGTTGAAATTCTTTTTTCAAACTTACTTATTGTCACATTGAAGTATGTGAACAGAAAATTTAATAACTGTTGCAAATTTATGAGATTCTTTTTCTTCTACGAATAATGCTTTATTAAATCGAACTGTATAGTCTTATGCCCGACATTATAGAGTAGCTTGACATCAAGAATGTAAATGCACCAGATGTTGATGTTAAAAATAATTTATTACAGACAAAACTTTTTAAGCCAATTGGTAATATACTTAATATACATGAGAGCGAGCGCGCGAGAAAGTAATAGAGAGAGAGAGAGAGAGAGACAGAGAGAGAGAGAGAGAGACAGAGAGAGAGAGAGAGACAGAGAGAGAGAGAGAGAGAGAGAGAGAGAGAGAGAGAGAGAGAGAGAGAGAGAGAGAGAGAGAGAGAGAGAGAGAGAGAGA
>JAPYZA010007271.1:0-10288 GCA_030522685.1 Eupelmus azureus | reverse complement strand
ACCTCTCAATCCCATTCCGCAAACCAAGCCCTCATCTCACAATCCTCATTAAACTTTGAAAAGGCGAAATTCATCCCATCTCCCCTCGCCTCCCAGAAAATCCGAATTCAATTCGGCCACTTTCAACGCCTCTCGCAAGTTCGGATTTCCGTCGTCAAAGCCGCGCGACGTCCACCCCTTCCCCTAACGCGATTATGTACACAGCGAGCGCACGCGACCATTGCAATTTCGGATATTGCCGCCCGGCAGCTCGCGACCCCAGCTCGACTTCCGCCAACGAGCTCGTAAGTGCAGTCGCGCGCGCGGGCGCACTGGTGGCAGCAAGGCACAACGAGACTTGCGAGCTCGCGCCTCGCTCGTACATCACCCGGGCACGCGCGCGGCTCGTACGTCAAGATATCGCCGATGAATGATGAACTCACGCGAGCTTCGGCGCGAGAGCGCGGCGATGTTGGATGGGGGGTGCTTGAGCTTCGGCTTGGCGTCTGTAAATTTTCTTTGCGGTTGAGCTCGGTAGGCTGTATTTTTATTTTTTTTTTCGACCTGAAGAGCTGCAGTATTTTGTTGAATTGCGTTTTATGGCTGCTTTTATTGCTTCTGTCGCGGAGCGAACGGCTATCTTTTGGTATTATGTAGAATGATCGAAAAGGTAGATTTTATGGGACACGGCGTTGCTGCGTACTGCTTAACGCTGAGTGTATATGCGCTTTACGGATAACTGTAGTATAGGGATTGCGAATATTGAGAGTTAGAATAAAAGATATGAACAATTGTAAAGAAAAGTATTCTTTTATGGATTTTTCTTGTAGATTGAATATCTGGTATGTTATCATATGAGCCTAGAGAGTGCAATCATCACTACGTACAGTTTGTAATTTACAGAGAAATTCGACTCTACGTGAACTATTTGATATTCAGAGATATACTATAGGTGTATTATCTGACCGTAATCTAGTACACAATAGACTGATTCTTGCTGCAACTGCAACTGCAGGGTAACAATGAGATGAAGCCGAATGACCTTCTCATGAGTCGAATCTATTTAGGAAAAGAATGAGAATATTTAGAAGTATGTAGAAAGCTACTTTCTTTTTTTGAAAATTTTGTATCTTGCGCGTGCAAGCCTGATTGAGACATCAAGATTAATGCACTATTATCTATTGTACGTAGGGATACAAGTAGCAACACGTGCTGTCGATCTAGATTAATATAGGTAGAAAAAAGTAGGCTTACTGTTTATTTTTCAAGGAAAGCTAACTTTTTAAAAGATGAAATATTTTTCTTAAAGAAATTGAAGAAGTTAAACTAAATTTGAAAACAATTACATATAGATAATTGTGTAGTTAACAATTTTTGATTAACTTTCATCGAAGCTTTTAGTAGAAACAGTTCTGTACTTATTTTGTAAGTATTAATATAAATATTTAACATTAATCCGAATAATTTTTCTTATTCGCAGCATAAAAATTTTAATATTTATAACAATCCTAAGATTAAATCCTTCTAATCCCTCAGCAACTAAAATTGAAAATTTAATATATCACTTAAAATTTCAATTAAGATTTGTCTGTGTACCCGGCAGTCAAGAAAGGCGAGTTTTTCAAGCCAAGCTACATGAGAACGAGAACGAAAGGCAGAGCGAGAGGCAGCCGAGAGACGGAGAAGAGGAATTTAGCCCGGTAAGCGTGCATATAGGAATCCTAATGAATTTTCCAGAGGGCGGAAATTAAAGTATACGAGTCGCGGCCGTGAGCGTAATTATATGCATCCGCAGATGTGTTACACGACGGGGGAGCTTGAAATATTCAGTGGCGTTTCTCTCTGACTGCAGCCATGCGCGCGCGCGCGCGTACCTCATATGTGCCCCTACTACGACGACGATTAATCGCGTCGATAATGTTATTGCGACATGCTAAGATTTATTTAAAAGTCTGCGATTACTCATAGCGTTTCGCCCAGACGTGGGCGGCGATGACTTTTTAAAGTAATTGCTTTTTGCCGTCATTAAGGGTAACGCTATTTTTAATAGGAAGATAAAATAAAATTGTTATGTTTTATTTTATTACAACAATAGTTCGAGTTCGGTGATGCTATATCGTAAATAAAAATTAAAATATTTCGTTATAAACAATGATATTATTATGACTACTATAGTAATAATAATAGTACTACTTAATAGAAAATCACCGAGAAAATTGAATTAAATTGACTCATCTTCTCAAAGCACATGCCATCTACAAGATTAATAAATCTTATCAAGCCGTAATGAACTCGTACAGCAAATCTATTAATTCAATCCCCAAACAACGTAATTATCATTACCAAAGCCAAATACAGCCCACGCTGTCCACGTGCAAAAATGTTCTCTATCGTCAATGCAATTACCTCCCGCGGCGAAGCTCCCTCCTAAAATTGCCCGACCGAGGAATAAATTCAGAAACACATTATTCAAATGAAAAGAAAAACGCTTTCATCCCGTGAAAATGAGTGGTGCCTTTCTCAGCCTCAGAGCCGGCTCCATTAAATTAATCCGCGTCAAAACGATATTATTGCCTTTTCCCCCCTGCTCGACGCGAATAAATCCCATAATTCATTCCGCGAATTAAATAATTCCTCATTCAATGGCATTGAGGCTAGCTAGCTCGAGCGCTCGGCTTTTGACTGTCCACAATGTGGCCCCGTCTCTCTTCTTCCTTTACGACATCATTATCATTATGATTATCCGCACACTAGGTAGACGCTCTCATTCGGACCGCTTAATGAATGTATCCCGTAGCGAGGGTTCCCTTTCTCTTTCTCTCTTTCTGCTTTTCTCCAGTTACCGCTGAGAAGAGGAAGCGGATGAAGGGGAGACGAGAAAAAATGGAGAGCGGTCCGAGGGAGAAAAATGTAAGAAAGAGAAAGAAAGAGACACAGAGAGAGAGAGAGAGAGAGAGAGAGAGAAAAGGAAGAAGTTGAGGTGGATTGGAGGAAAGGAGGGGCTAGACTGCGCGCGAGCCCAGAATAAGGATTGTTCGCGCAAAGTGAGTAAAAGCCATTAGAGGGTGGAACGGAATTTTTTCTCTCTTAACAGGCTGTGTGTGAGTGTGTGTGTGTGTGTGTGTGTATGTGTGTGTGTATGCATTTGTACGTATGTGTACGTATGTGACCTATAGTTGCCTCCTTCTTGCTCTTGCTCTTTAGCCGCCCCACTCATTTTCTTTTTCTCTTTACGTCTATTCGACAAGTTGCCTTGCATATATACAGACTTAGCGCACGCGCGCACACACACACACACATCCATACATACACTGCTAAGTGCGTGCGAAGACTTTAATTTATGCAGACTAGTTCAAAAGTTTGCATATACACGTACACTGTTATGCAGAGTCATGAACCTTAGCAGATTACACACTTATGCACACACTCGCATACTATCCACGTTGGTGAACACATACTATAAAAAATCACACACAGGCTCAGCAACGCCATCGACTGCATTCGTGTGCGCACGCGCGTCCGGTCTATTATATTCCCTTTTCTTCCTTCCTTTAGCTCGTCGTTCTCTTCACATTGTCCCTTTATTTCTTTCAGCCGCTCATTTTCAGGCGCGCTCTTTTCCAGCGTCAGTTAACCGTAATTCAAAAAGTTTCGCCAGATTAAAAATGTGACCGGACTCAATGAGAGGGAGAGAGAAAGAGGGCTTTCTCTCCCTCTCTCTCTCACTCTCTCTCTCTCTTCTCATCGTCGCGACTGCTTTTTGCGCGACCCTTTGTTATTCTTGCCACCTTCGCTCCTCCCACTTTCTCGCTCTTGTCTCTCTTTTAGTACGTCCGTTTCCCATTTTCTCGTGTAACCCTCCCCCATCCCCCTCGGTTCGGAGTCGCCGACCGTTATTTTCATTTTTTATGAGCGAGTATAAACTCGCGGACGCTAAAAGGATCAAACGCGAGATTCTGGCGGGACAGGTTTCACTGGGAATTGTCAAGATGAGTTTGCTTTTTATTCGTCTCTCGGTTTTCTTTGATGTGCATGCATATCTGTCGCTTTCGGTTAAATTTTATGGCTTACGCGTATTGTACATAAAAAGCGATGTGTCAAACCAATAAATAAAATAAAAATACTTTTTGACTGATCAGTACAGACAGGTGCAGATGTTATCTGTTAGTTACTGTCAAAGTATTGTATATATAAATATTTATGTCATTTCATTGAATTTCAGTTGCAAAATATACTCTGTGGAGTGTGCATAATTTAATGCTTATTACAAAGTCAATGTAAATTTATAATATTACCTTCTTTAAAATTATAATAAATTCTTAGTAAAACAGTACATTATCAGAAACACTACATCAAATTTGTAAAATTTTACGGTAGAGAATTAAGTTGTGGAAACCAGTAGAAAATATTATTTAATTATCAGATCATTACGACACCAAAAAATATTATCAAAATCTAGACCTCAACAAGCCATCATTAGATATTTCTAGCTGACAAGTTTTGGTTCGGATAGTGCCCAAACTATGCAGCTTCCGTCTACAAAAAGAGCATTCAAATCTTTGTTACTCTTCAGCATAGATCTTTTTTATAGCTACTCGCTCACTTCAAAGGCTAAATTAATCGCATTATACTTGCCTATAAGTGTGACTGTCTTGTGCGTGTGCATACTACTTAGTCAATTATAGAGGCAAAATATGCATTGTTTTCTTGATGCAGCAGCTGGATTCGGGATTCCGGAGATTCATTTTTCAAGATAAGAACAGTTAACTAATCGAATTGATAGGGCTAAAAAAATGAAAGATATTTTTTGGCTATATTTAACATAGTTGTTTTTTCTATTTAAAAAAAAATATAGCAAAAATTGTATAGTTCGGTAAAAGAATTTCATATCATTTGTTAAAATACGTGATAGTTATTAAATGAGAAATAATGTTTTTTTTGTAAGGCAAGAATTATATCTTATCATCCAATAATCGAAAATTTAATAAAAGACTCTTGAAATGTTGCAGAATTTTCGTAAGACATAGCTGCTTCTTCCGTCAACCAAATTTAATAACCTCGGATAAATTTCAACACTTTGAACATTCTTGTATACAGCTACTCTTAAGCGAGAAGCGTCTCATATACCCGGAATTGCATTTACGTTTTTCATCTTGACAAAAAAATAAACAGAATAGAAAAACGGGTAAGGTCGACGCTTACTCCGGCGCGGGCGCGCGAGCACTCGTAAAAGTCGTTACAGCCAAGACGTATAGACACATCCGTATATACATACTTTAGTTTAAGGTCTAGGCGCAGTAAAGTAGCAGCGTAGCAGCGCGTGGAAAGGGAAAAATGGCGAAGAAGGGCGGCAGCTTCGAGATGAAAATACGCTTGGCTGGTGTGCTTTTGTTCGGCATTTTTCTCATTCCTATAGATATACACGTGGCCCTTTCCTCCGCGCTCTTTCGCTTCTTTTCTCCTCGTCGTCCGGGAGATGAAAGCGTTTATGCGAGAGACGATACCCTTTTGCTACCTTATAATCAAATTTCATCTTCAGTCGTCGTCTTCTTCTTCTTCCTTGCCTCCCCCCTCGCTCTTCTTTTTGTGAATCAAAGCTCTCTTTCGAGAAAGAAGGCATTTTTCGATGCGAGCGTTGGATAATGTTTAAAAATAATAGGACGATGCTCTTTTCCTCCATTCCTTCTTCTTTTTCTTCTCTAGGAGCGATGGAGGAGAGTTTGTGCGTCATTTTCAGTAGTTGCGTTGTTATTTCCCGTGCCCTAGATATAAGCTTGTTTACCGAGAAATCTATTTTATGCGATAACGTATTTGCCTTTTAATTCTGACGAAGCAAACTCGTAAAGTTCGTTATATCTAATTTTCGCAAAATAACGTTTCAGTAAAAGTCTGTTATTCAGTTGTATTAAATTATTTGATATTAATTCCGTCAGCGTTTCCTTGTCGAAGAATTCTAGTTTTTCCCAATCTATTTTAAAATACGAAGAACGTCAAAACGAAGCGGCTGTAACAAACTACCTTGAATTTCAAAATCACAGCTAATGAAAATTTCATCTCTTCAATCCTTGCATCATCAGATTCCCTCAGTCTATATCGGAAAGTCCACGTTAACCCTATTTTCCCTGTAATCACGAATAATCAGAGAATTTTGCCTATTCAAGTCCATATACGCTGTAACAGCGACAAACAACTCATCATCACACACCGCGTTAGCGTGCGAATCGAACATTTGTTTCAGTTGTTCGTGACACGCCCGAAGCGAGCTGCCTCCACAGTTCAGCTAGAATTTTTATTTGCTTCCTCTTTCTCTGCAGCGACTCGCGTTTCATTTTTTCCCCTCTCCTTCAGGGGGCGGGCGCCGCGCCGAAAGGGAAACTGCTAATGCTAATGGAATCCCACTTTTCTACGACGGCTCCCCGAGCTTCGTTTATTTTTTTTTCCTTTTATTTTCGTCTAGGCCAGTAACTAACGACGGCCGCGTTGTGTTTCGGCTCGTATTTCGCGCGGCGCTCGGCTCCCCGGGTAAGAGGATTTGTCGTATAAATATAAAGAAACGTTTAGCGCGGAATATCAGGAGCCGAGCCTGCGATATATTTCACGCCGCGCCCGGCCTTTCACTCCCTCCCCTGCTCCCTCCTCTCGAGGGCTTATTTATCTTTTTTGTTTGCCGCTGAAATATTCGCCGTCGAGCTATTTTGTTTCGTTTCTCCCCGCGTGTGTCTCGGCAGGCCTGTGTCGCACGTGCACATATGGACCTCGGCACGCGCGCTCGCGTCCTTGAGCCACTGGATTTATGTAGGTGGCAGTAAGCGGATATGTCTTTTCGCCGTATAAAATCGCTAGGCGCGAGCCTTGTAACGCGTTATAACGGCTCGACTGTTATGCGCCGGCGCAAACGAGGCTTCGACGAGCGCCGGGGAGTCTATTTTCTTTAGCGTGCTTTATGACGCGATCTCGCAGTTACCCTGTCAACGCTACTAATTTTTTTATTTTTTTTTGCTCTGTACATTTTACGCGTGCGCGCTTTACGTTGAATAAAATGATCTTGACTTGTAACTACACGTGGGTTTTATAGACTTTTTGAATTTTTTTCTTCTTTTTTCTGTTTTTTTCTATTTAAATATTTTAACACATTTAAGAAAAAAGTTAATTTTTTACTAACAAAGTTAAAACTCACTACGGACTCTTTTAAATACAAATACAGTATACAAAAAGTAAAAGATAACAATTAACCGAAACCGTACAACTCAATTATCCCATCGGTACATTACGTACGGCACTAAGCCGCATTTTTATCGTGCCCTCCTCGCGCGTCGCAGCCACATATATAAACTCGCAAGTTTCACGGGTCAACGTTGCAACTAGACCTACCCCCCTCTCTTTCTCTCTTGCTCTGTCTCTATCTCCCTTCCTCTCGCAGATGGCCGACAAATGAGACGCGTAATTGATTTCAAGCGGACGATTACCGTGGAGAGGATGGAAGAGCCTCGTCGCGGTAATTAGGAAAAAGGGCAGCCGCGCGCTCTGCGACCGGTCGTTATCGGGCAATGAGGCGAAAACAGGGACAGCGCGAGCGCGCCGGAATATTCCGGGGGGATAGATACGGGAGGGATGCAGGACTGGCGGAGGCAAGGGAAAAAGGAGTGGAAGCTGCATTAGCCGAGTGAGCTTTTTACTCGGAACTTTCGAGGTCGCTGTAGAGGGGATTAGGTTTGCAAAAATTTTTTTTTTTTTTTTTTATTACATAGTACTTTAATTAATATTTGATTTGCAGTTTATAAAACTTAATGAAATAGGATGATTATTTTACAAATATGTTGTTTTGCTAATTTTGCGTAAAGCTTGTACCATTCTTTAACTGGCTGAAAGAAGTTTTATTTTAATAAAATTTAAAATTCTGTACGGAAAATTAATTGATTATAAGTAAGAATGAGAATGTTTTATTGCATTTTACGTGCATTAAACGTAATTGAATGAAAATACCTTAAAAATAGATTTTGCTCTAACGAAGAACGTCCACACTGATATTAACGAGCTTCAACAAGAAACAAATTTCGTCATATTTCTGATAAATTTAAAATGAAAACTTTGCTGCATTTAGATAATTTTAAAAGAATATTTTTTTTACTTTGTATTTATTTAAATAAGTTTGTAGAGATTAATAATATTATAAAATATTGGATGAATATTAAAAACTTTGATATTTAAAATTCAAAAGGTTTACTTTAAACTTGCAAAAAAGTTTAAAGAGGATCATAGAAAGTTTGAAGGTACAGGCTGCGTTTTTGCATTTTATTTTCCTTGTCTCTGTCTTTTTCTCACGTTACTTCAATTCTAACTTTACCCTCTGCTCTTTCTGCTCCTCTGTTCTACATATACAGTTTACGGCTACCTTGCGTGGGAGCTTTCTCACGCTTTTAGCGTCGGGGCTACATTCAAGCTATCTTCTTTTGAGGCTCTTTTCATGAATTTATGCGCATCCTAAACCGTATTAAAATCTTGAAGGCATCCGAATTTAATTGCGACGTAGTACGGCAGTGTCACGCAAATTTGGAATCGTTTAGATGATTATAAACAAAATAAAGTTTAAAAAGTACTTTAATTTATTGAATTTAATATATTTGGTAAAATTATAGGACGAGCTCTAATGAATGGAATCTAATTTTATGATTTTGAGATAATATTGAATTTCCTCAATCGCATTCACTTTATTCTAACGCTACATAATCATTTATTAGACGATCATAATCGGAATCACGTCCCTAAGAAGTTATTCACTTACGAACTAAATTCTCCTATTACCAGATAACGTATGATTTCTCCAAATACGTCTACCTAATTCAATCAATATGCTTTATATTAATCAGAGAATATTAGAAGAATTTATTTTTGTACATTAACTATGTGTATATCTCAAGTAAATACGCTTCGTTACCATCAGTTGTTCTGAGTCTTCGATCATAGTCACGTAAATCGAATTCTGTGTTCCATTTACTGAAATAATATTGATCATACCTCTCAACTATTTACTTATTTAATATACCGTTCGGCCACAGAGAGAATTCTCCCCGATTACGAACACAAATAGCTACCTCTATATTCATGTAATAAAATTAAAATGCATATCGCCATTGAATATCTTCGTAACCACAATAAAACGTATCGTTTTGTCATCTAATCAGATTAAAAAAATAAAATAACAATTTTGCTATTTAATATACTTATTTGAATGCAGTAAATTACTGATTGACTGGCTGTTTGCAATTTTTTAACCCAATCACTTTATAATTTTTGTTATTTTAGGATATATATATACACCAGAAAAGTAAAGAGAATAGGAATAAAAATACTCAGTTGTTTCATACTGTTACCTCATTCTGTCTAAATTGAAATAATTTTATTACAAAAGTTAATTAAATTTCTTAAAATGATTTATTAATTAATCTTCATAATTTAATAATACGTAAAACTAAAGAAAAAATCAAACATTAAGTTTTTTATTTTAATAAATTCATTTAAAAGAATATTGCTTAAATTCAGTAGAAATAATAGGTTATGGTCAGACATAATCGCAGTATGAGTGATCCTGTGCAAAAACTCATGAAAATTTTTCTAATTTTGGTACGAGAACTTTTAGTATCATTTCGAATTACCTAAAAATCTTTATAAAAACTGTTTACTTGACAAGTTGAACAGTTATTCCTAAAGAGATAAAAATTTCCTTACAAAAGTCAGGAAATTCGCCACATACTTTGTCTCACGAGTGTTTCCCAGAATGTAAATATTAAATAGAAACATGTAAATTTATGAAGTCTTATCAAATACTATTCCGCTGAGTTATGCAATCCAAAATCCCTAAAGCGATTCAGCCCTAAAATTTCCTTCCGGCCCGAATACCTCGTGCTCATTAAGTACATTATTCAAAATCCGGCCGACCCGCCCCTCGTTTTTTCAGCATATAGACTCCAAAGGCGCCCATTTTACTATCTCTCCTCTGTCGCTCTAGCTCGATCCTTTGCAGATTTGCCACACAAGAACCGTGGAATTATTGACAATCGATTATCGACTTAATCTCTGCGGCTCCATAACCCCACGCACTCTGCCTTTATGTATAGTCTATCTGTCTTTGATGGCACTGCGACATAGACACAGACAAAGGAATCTTTCGGCTGGCACCGCTTTACCTTTCTCTTCCAGTGTTAAACTGAATGACAGAGAGAGAGAGAGAGAGAGAGAGAGAGAGAGAGAGAGAGAGAGAGAGAGAGAGAGAGAGAGAGAGAGAGAGAGAGAGAGAGAGA
This sequence comes from Eupelmus azureus, assembly GCA_030522685.1. Lineage (NCBI taxonomy): Eukaryota > Metazoa > Arthropoda > Insecta > Hymenoptera > Eupelmidae > Eupelmus > Eupelmus azureus. Next base: position 11 of record JAPYZA010007271.1, on the reverse strand, counting down.
GAGAGAGAGAG
>JAPYZA010007270.1:0-17992 GCA_030522685.1 Eupelmus azureus | reverse complement strand
TTTTTTTCGAAATAACTTTAATTTTAAAATAAAAAAGCTATTCTAAAATTAATGAAATCATACAGTGTTGAGAGCGAAGTCAGGCGCAAATTTCGTTGACCCAATATGAAAAATCGATCGCAGAAAAAAGAGACGGAATTTAGAGCGTCAAATAATGCAATTTCAAAAAGTATAAAAAAAGCAGGGTCAGTACTAGCGTAATTTAAACAAGTGCTCTTGTGGCCTAGGCTCGACAATAGACTCAGCTACATTTTTTGCTTTTCCTTTCTCCGCTTCTTATAGGGTCGAGATATATGCGCGCGTTAAATGGTTTTCAACACTTACCGTCATCTCCTTTCTCCTCTCCGTCCGAGGATGAAGCTTCTGCTTTGGCTTCTAAAAATCAAACACAAAACATTCATGCACGTGCAAAACACATTGAATAATAGATCAATAAAAACGTTTCATCTAATTTAAGTTTTTTTTTTATAAAAACGAAAATTATTGAAACAAAAAATAAAAAATTCAAAAAAATTATAATATGAAACAAAATGTACCTCCTACGTCCTTGGCAGCGCAAGTGGCAGTTTCTTGTTGCTCGTCATCGCTTGATGATGCGGACGAATTGTCAAATGGTTGGTCTTCTCCTTTGACAGTCTGCTCCTGGCCATACAATGCAGGATCGGTTGCATCTAGTTTTACGAAGAATAAACAAAAATAACACCACATGCAACACTGATGCAATAATGACTAAAATATAGGTATATCTAAAACTAATGATGACCTACTAGCCACGAAATTGCGCAAATAGAATTGGCAAGAAAAACTGTTTCCACTGAATGCATTGCGGCACAGTATTTATAATTCGAAGTAGAAAACCGTGTAAATTTTGAATAAAAATTAAATGAAAACTAGTTTCTAGAATTTCAGTTGATCATATGGTCGAAAAATAAATATGAAATCATGCTACAAATAGAAACATTATAAATACAAACATAAATTAAAATTTTTGAATTTTACACTGACTATATAAAAATATCCAAACTTTTAAAAACGTTTAAAACGACACCTCTTAAACATTTAAAAACGTACACAACGACTAGCTGGGGAAACACACAAAAAACAGAACTCGGATAGTCAGAAACAAAACTTACCATTCGCTCGTTGGCGAGCCTCTTCCAGCACACTCTGTTTGGTCTGCTTGACCACCAATGTTTCAAAGCGTGCGTCATCGACGAGAGAACGGCGTCTTGCCGGGTATCCGTTCTGAAAGAACCCGAAAGAAAAAATTCCATTAATATTTATTATAAAAATATTAGCAGCTCTGTTTACAAGTTTAGTTTTACAAAAGACTTTTCAACTCCATATAAAACTACTACAATTATTCGAATATCCTTTTCATCACAATAGCTCAATTGTAATGATAATCGCTTCCATTACTTCACAAAAGTATCATTGTAGCTAATTAAAAAGTTCGCGGAGACAGAATCCCCGTAAGGATAACTTTATCAGCGACCCAGGAAATTCACCTACGGAACAATCCTGAGGCGACTTCTCCCGATCATGGCAATTAGTCCTGGACAATCGGGACAAAGGCCAGCGCCATTTCCGGGCGGTAACGACTTCTCTCTCTTGGTTCCCGAATCGGAAGGAACTGGCGAACATTGAGGCAGTGCGAAACAGACCGCGAGAAAACGGAAATATGCACGTGCTGGGGCTGGCAAGTGTGAAAGGTGTCTGGCGTTGAGAGTACGGAAATTGATTCGATTAGAGAACTTTTGTGCAAGCTCGAGTAATTTTGTATTAAATTTCAAGGTGCGCGGGGCGAATTGAATTTTAGCGCGCGCAAGTGAAATGGAATTTAGAAAAATTTCTGATAAAAGGTGATTTTCCAAACTAAAAGGCATCGATTCCGTTATTTCAATGATTTTGAAAATAAATAAATAAACGAAATTAAAATTTACCAACTCATTATCAAAATTTTAAAGTATAATAACATTACCAAAAGAAACTCCATGACATAACACCAGTAGCGCCTCGCGCCCGCCTACTTTCCATTAATCCCGCCGACATCGAGCCATATCGCCGCGAATTACATCATTAAAATTTCTTCCATTAAAAAAAGTCATCCTCCACAACAATCGTCCCCGCGAAACTGTTACGTTTGCCACTTCCCCAGCCAAGGGCAGCGCCGCGCCTTATCACGAGGGTCGAGGCGAGAAGCCTAGCCGTCGGCGTATTTTCCGCGGACGAGCAAATCGCTCGGCAATTGGCGGCGGCCGCGAGCCATAAGTGGGCCAAGTACTTGCGCTCGAGCCTGGATCGCCGAACGATGAGTGTGCGAAGAAGCGCGAGAGGCTCTGGATTGTCTTATGGCTCACGTGTTGCGCGAGGAATCCCATAATTCGAGGACCAGTTTTTCTCGAGGAACGGTTTTGTTCGGAAGTGTTTTTGGGGAAGTTTGGGTGAGGATATTTTGAGTCTGGGAGTAACGTGAATATACACGTGGTTCCGTTAATGATCTCATGATCGGTATAAGAAAAATGATTGGGTTGCGGTTTGAGACGGATGGGAATCGTGAAGGACTGTCACTTGCAAAAAGTGATCTTGAAAGAAATAAGCAGCATTGTAATGAGGACTACATTTTCTTTGTAACGCAACATTGACACGATTATCCTGGCACGCGTCTCGAGCTGGCATTAGAGCTATTCATCAGTGCAGAAAACAAGTTTTTTATTTCAATTACAAAGTCGCTGTAATAACGTCCCGAAAATGTATATTTATATATTTATAGATTTCAAAGACGTAAAGTTATGCAATGCGTTATGAGAAGCCATTAAAGCCATTAATGCATAAGAATTATAAACAATGTTGTTACTTTACTCCGCAAAGTCAACCGAACGATTTAATTATCCAATTAATTCTTTTCCACTAATATGATAAGATTGATTAACGACATAAATCTGTCGCTAATACTTTTTTACCTGTACACGCTACTCTCATTTTTTACAAATTTATCAGAACACTCGATATTGTATGCTGACGTCAGCTACACAACATGTAAAATAAACCATGAAGCAATAACACCTTCGACATTATAATATTAATCCATAATTATAAGCCGCTAATCAATTCAAAGCGCTATCTAAAAATTTCCACGATCCAAATTGAAATCCCGACCGAAAAAAAACCCGTATCTTAAAATACCGCGCGCTCGATTACCATACGCGAAGAAGCTGAGCAAAAAAAAAGAACACGACTGCGCTCGCGTCCCATTAGCATAAATCGGCTGCAGAGCGGCGGGGGCGAGCCTCCGAAGACATAACGGTCCGAGCTGCACGTGAGCCGAGCGCGCCTCTCAAGGAGATACTATACGCCGCGCGCTTTTTTTTTCCTTTTCGCCGCTCGCAGTATTTCTCCCAGCCCCCTTTTTTATCCAGAGCGCGCGGGTTTTGTGCGGCGCGCAAAAAGCGAGAGAGACGCAGATAGATCGGCGATTTTATAACGCATTCGTAATTGCGGAGAGCGCAAGGACGATCGATTTCTCAATAAGATACGAGGCGGTGATTAGCGGCGAGGATCTGGGTACGAAAAAGGAAAGATATTTGCGTGACCGGTAATTGTTTTGAGATGATTGTGGAAAATGAAAAAGGAGAGGGTGAGAAGTAGTTTTGCTGAGTGGAGAGGAGCGTTGCTTTTGGTATCGGTAAAGAAAGGATTTTTCTCGGAGGCGCAGGTGTTGAGAAAAGTGTCGGGGAATGGGATCGTTTTGAAGATAGTGATGTACTTCGCGTGATGGAATATTTTTTTACGAAAGTTTTTGAGATCGTAACAGTCGCTAGGTGTTATGAAAACGATACTAATTGTGATATCGGGATAATTTACGTTGATTGAGCAACTATTATCATGTTCCGAGCAATATTATAATCTTGATTATAATAATTAAAGACTGGATGCCTTGATAGTAATTCGAGATAACACTAATTAGCTTTTTTTTCGAAAGATAATTATAAAAACTACAACATTGATATAAGAAAAAAAATTCCGTTTTCAAAGTCATCTAGCGGTCTTACCCTTGTATTGCGGGAGCGTTAGATAATGAATCTGAGTTCTTCATTTGTGTATCGCAAGCAGCGCCGATGTTAATATTAATCTAAAAGTATATCTTTACGTCTGATTTTTTTTATCCGATGCATTTTTACAAGCACGTATAATTATAATTCAACAATCATAGATACTTAAGCCTCACTTTTTCTTTTTTGCAACACGATTCGTTCTTGAAACGAAAATGCGCTACATTTTTATTTCCTATTACTCAACTTTACTGTTTTTTAGCTACCAGAATTCAATCTGCATTGCACAATAGAACGTTATCTAACATCTACATACTTCTTCCCCTAAACAATGATATAAATCACGTAATATTCGCAACGATCTAAAAACCCATACCTACGCATCATCGCAACCTAAAAAATGTACGACAAAAAAAATAAACGACCAAGAATTACCTCAACTCACGACCGATTGGTGTTTTTATCCCGCTCATAATGTCTAAACGCTAGTGCGTCGGCACGTTCAAGTACACCGAGAAAATGCTTACCCATATACACGCCTCTCAAGCCGACAATTAGAAGAACTCGCGCTCGCGATCTCATATACGCACTCTCGATTTTTTTTTCTTCAAATTGAGCCATTGTCATTCTCTTTAGTCTTTCGCGCCTCGCTCGCTTCTGCTTCCGGTATGCCCATTTTTTTTCCTTATTTTTTTGTATCCAACCGCACAGCTGATCGCTCGGGAAGCTGGAGATACAAAGGATCTGGCAGGTGCGATCGTTAGACCATCGGGGGAATTGTCTAGAAGCGAGTTCAGGGACGACTCGCGATGCTGCACGCGCGAGCGCCGCGTCATTTTTTTCCTGCCTTTAGCGCTGGATAAATCGCTGAAGAAACGCGAGAAAAAGTCGGCGGACTTTTTGTTAGATTGTAGTATTATATTTACAAAACAATTTTTTTTGCTACGAGCTGATTCATTATTTATTTAGGTTAGCGTATCTAATTCCAATGTCAATACCGCGTCGGTTGAGTTTACTTTAATTGTGTGCATTAATAAAAGAAAAAAACCCGGGTTTTTTTGAATATTTAACAAATGATGTCAGGTATTATTATTTTATTGCGAGTAATAATAATACTTATTAATATGAAAACACCTGCGTTCTAAATGCCTACATTAAACAAACCGTAATTATAAGCTTAAGATTATTCAACATTACATTTCAATCACATTCCACCCAAAAATTCCGCATCAAATCAAAAACCCATCCTCTCAAGTGAAAATGGAAAAACCTCTACCTCGAGATCTCGCAATTTCACCAAAGACCGATCACCTAAGCAGTGCGTGCCGCTCAACTCACGGCATATCTGGCACATTCCTACGGAGTACTAAATTATCCAATTATCGGGCGGACGTTACACGCGGAGCGCTAGAATTTTTCGTGCGACACGCGGCTCTCGGAGAAAGTATCGGAAAGGAGGCGAGTTGCGCGATCACGTGGACAGTCGAGCGAGCCTCGCGGACCTTCTCCGGCGTCACGAAAAACGAGAGGCTGAAATCAAAAAAACTCGCAGACTTGGAGAGATATAGGCGCGGGCTTTGTTGGCTAACGTTAAGATTGTGACGCTGCGCTGATTAAATAAACATGAATCTCTGAAAGCAAAAGTGCCGCCGCGAGCGCATTAATGTTAATAACTGATTACATTAAATGTACTGCTAGTCGCGTGTCTGGCGTTTCATTTGTAAGTTAAATTTTTTCTCTTTTTTTTGCCGGCATCGATGATAATTTATCACGGATTGATTAGCTGAGCGTTGTTTTACGGTATCAATTCAATTACTCCAGTTATACAACAGGATTCGAATGGGATTAATTCAGACGGATTCCGTTTTAAATCCGTTTATGCATTTATCGGTAAATGAGTGCTTTATATAGTGCAAGATGTGAGTTTATGTATTCTTAATGCACGAGGTAATCATTTTCTCGTGTTTTTTTCTTTTAAAAAAGCGTAATAATATTTATGTAAGTGAAATTGTTATTCTGATCATTATAATATAAACGCTTATGTTAAAATGTTGGTTTTGCATGAAGTAATTTTTTTTTATCACAATCTAAAGAAAAACAATGAAACATTTATGCGTATTAAATAACTTTTACGTCCAATATTTATTCGCCTTACATATACATTGTTTTTAAAAAACAATAAAACATTTATTCAACATTCATAATTCCAAACGCCGACGGACACCTTCTCATCTTAACCAAAATCTTCCGGTTCCGCAGGCTCAATTCCCCCAATTAATTCGGGAAGCACGCGCCAGAAAATCAAAGACCGGCTGACGAAAATAAAAATAAAAATTGCGCCCATAAAGTAATTCCCCTGCAAGGTCTTAAATCGCAATCTCAAGGCCCCCGCGTGCGGCTCATAATCCGTCCATTATATACACGAGACGTACTTTCTCCGGCGGTAGAGCCGCGCAGCGCGCGCGGGCACCAGTGACTCGTCACTGTTTACAACCTGTCGCTCGGCGCTTCGAACCAGAGAGAATTTCACTGTGGAAAGGAAGAAGACGCCGCGCGTGCATGAAATGCACGGCTTTCTGACGTAATTTTTTTTTCGCGTTACGAAAGCGCGGCTGGCTTTTTTTTTATTTCTGCGCGCGCATTTTTGTCGCTCGGAAAGTCACGTAGGACAATGTAAGAAGCTATTAGACCGGTAGGATGGAGAGAAGGATATGGTTTTTTTGGGAGAGTAGAGAGGACGGATTGTTTGCGCGGTTTGTTTGGTAATGGTGGGATTTGGTTTTGCGCTCTTCTTTTTTGGCTTTTGCGCTCGAGAGGTGAAATTTTCACTGGCTGAGTAGTTGTGGAGCACTTTTGAATTTGCATGTAAGGAGAAAAACTTTCGCGGGTTTATTACGTAGACAGTCGTTAACGGCTTGCAGTTTAGAAATTTTGTTACATTTGGGATTGCGGTCATTTGGTATGTAATTAAAGTTGTTCTGAATAAGACTTTGAAATTGAGGATTGTAAAGAAGTAAAAAATTTAAAATAATTAATAATTATTAAAACGTAATTTCAAAATCTCCAAATTTAAATATTTCATATCTTTTGTTAATGAATCTTTAAATTTAAACAAAAAAAAAATCATGAAGTTCTAAATGTTAATCAAATTAACCGTATAAACTTTTTCCTTAAAATTTAAATTTCCCGCGCCTTATTTAAAGGAGTTGAAGCTTCAATAAACCGGTTTGTAATTTAAACTTACTTTTAATGAGCACAATGTATTTCGAATAACTGTAGTACTTAAGAGTGAAAAAATGAAACCTGCTCACATTTTTAACGATTTTATTATTTTTCATATAAAATACAAACAAAATTAAAAATGTGTATTTTTTAAAAATGTGCTTGCGCTTTATACAGAATTCTTTTAAATTTATTTTTAAATTACATTTTAAAAGATAATAATTCACAAGAATATTTATATTACAAGAACTTTGTACCGATATTACTATAACCAATTTTTATCTTAATATCAATTATTAAATAAGTAAGAATTAATAAGAATGTTTTGATTAAACTTAAAAAGTGTATATATAACATTTTCAATAAAAATTTGTCATTTACCACTATCAGTTCAAAATGTATACATCTATCAAAGTGCAAGCACAGATGAAAATAAATAGAAGTGGATAACTTACCTCAATGCTGTAAGATTTCTTGATGGCGAACATCTCGCGGTTCTTCTGTGCAGCAGCTACGGCCATTGTTGCTTCCGTAAATTAGTTCCTCTTCGAAATAAAAATCCAAAAAATCGTCGAACTCTCGCGACACTTACGCGCTCAAAATTTAGAATGCCTCTAATAAGAAAAATTTCAATCCAGTGGGGAGCCTCTGACTCGGCGAAAAATCGAACTCTCTCTCAAAAAAACTGAAGACGCTCGCGAAGACTCCTTCAAGAGTATCAATCACTGCCTCAATAGTCGTAACGACAAAGTCGATTCTTCGCTCGGGATCCGGAGGATGGATAATCCAATAACTCTAAAATCTGCTAAATTCCTCAGATCAAACACCGGTCAACGCTTGGCCAAATCTGCGTATTCCTCGTTCTTGTGTTTGAAAAAAAAAATTGAAGCTTCGCTACTCTCCTCCTAATCAAGGCTCCCCAGGGGCCGAGTGTGCTGCGGGCGAGCTAGCGAACGAGCGAATGCGTCTCCAGGGCGGTTTGCCGGCGCGTTATAAACGCAGCCTCCCTTCACCGGCGCTGCGCCGCGGCCGGGGTCAGGGGTGCCCCCACCCAAGCCGCGCAAGCAAGCCAAGCTTCTCTCGCTATACGAGAGCGCGCCGTCTACTTGCCTGCCTCCTGCCGGCGCGTCCATGCCTTCTTCTCAAGCGCGCGCGCGCGCGCGTGATACAGCTCTCGGCAATGCGTCGGGGATTTTTCTTTTTTTTTTTGCTTTGAGGATGGCTTTTTCCTGCTTAATAGAGTGGCTGCTGATTTTTTTCTTTTTCCGAGTGCAGTCTTTTAGTTGATGATTGATGAGGGCGATTCTGGGGGATTTTCTGTGGAGTTTGGGAGTGGGCGGTAATGCGTTATGGGGATTTGTCGGAGTGTGATGGTAATTGGAGGATGGTTAGTGCAGTTTTCTGATTTCGGGTGGCTTTTGGAGGTGTTGATTTAAGCAGTGATTGTTTTATTGAGGAAAGTCGTGTGTTTAATGTAAATTGTCGATGTTTTGATTTATCTTGTCTTATTAACCATATTGGGTGACAGATAAACTAGCGGAATATTTCAAAATGTACCGTGCCATATTTAACAAATTACTAATTTTGATTGTATTACTTATGAGTTTTTAGAAATTCTGCAAAACTGGAAGAAACTCGAATTAATGCAAATGATAACGAAATCGATAGATAATCACAGTTTTGGTAATGATAAATCATCGAAAATTAAAATTTTAATTATTGGTACGGTTTTTTCCTTCACTTAATACAAATGCTTTGTTCTCAACCCTGATTTTTATTGGCATTTAATCAGTTTTAATAGTTGCAATTATCTGATGTTAGGTAATTCTTTTCTGTTAACAAAAGAAATAGATCTTGAATTGCGCATTCGCTTTATCGATTATCATTAAAATTACACATTTAAAAAAGATTTGGGTTATAGCCAGCGACTTAGTAGATTATTAAGTAATTGCATCTAATTAAAAATTGAAATATATTTATAAAAAGTCATCGCATAAAGAAGTACCTGCGATTTATATTTAAAAGATGCTTTCTAAAGATTTAAAAAGCTAATTAAAAAGTCTAATTTAAGAAGAGCACACGCGTGATCATGTGTACCTACAATGCCAAACTCCTATAATCAAAATTCACGACATATTCTTTAATTTTGACATTTACTCGCATTTAAGGTACTCCTTCCAAAATGTACTTATATTTACTTATCAGTGTACCAATATGGAACCCAAAATGTTACGTGTCATCACATCCAAAAATGATTTACTGAATAATTGAGAGTATTAATAAAATTTATAGCAAACGTATTTTAAGAAATGTTCTCACCTTCATTAAGCATTTGCACTTGGTTGCTGTGAGATACTGGATTGTGTAAGATCTTTCATTAATGAGTCGAGCCCCCCAGCATTATCAAGGCAATAAATTTATTTTTTTATTTCACATGTTTTTTTCATTTTTTCTTCCATTTTTTTAAAAAAAAAGTTCATGCCTACATTATCTCGGAATCTTGCGATGATCATCAAAGAGTACACGTGTTTATAAATATTATTAAATATATTAGCCAACAATTCATTTATTATTTTTAATCGATAAAGTAAATAGGCTAGCCAATTGAAAAAATTGTTCAGTGTTTTACTTTATTATATCAATATCATATAAATATTATTGTTTGCATAATTGTACAGTTTAATGCAGTCAATAATACAGTTTGAAAATAAGTATTAATTGAAAATTAATTATTTTTTTAATTAAACTATTTTAATAGACTTTTATATTGAAAAATTATATCTAAAGTTATTGATCAATTAAAATGTAGAAAGTTGCTTAATAAAATAATGTTTCTAAATCTAATGCTATCACAGTGCTGTAATTTTTTGTAATGTTGATTTAAATTTTAAAATAGTTAAATTATTTATTTCTAGAAATTGTAAATCAATAATCCGAACAAAATATTAATAATGAAGCTTAAAATCATGATGTCGAACAAGAAAAATTTATGACATTTTTAACATAAGAGTGTAAAACGCTGATTCAAGACTTTCTGTTTACTCATGTCAATCAATCGCATATTTTGTTTTAAAAATTACTTTTACTTGGTAGTTACGTGTCTAAAGTGTGTACCGATGTTTCCTACTAAGTATTTACAATAATTCCATTTTAATGTATGACAGTAAACTAATCAAAATACATGTATACGTATGCGTAGTTGTGAAGAAAAACTAATTCAAATCAAGAGTAAATTTACAAACACTTGTATGACGGAAATCGAAGGCTTTTCAACGATATGCATTAAAAGTGATGTATAATAACATAAAATCGTAATGACTTATGCATTATTGTGTACATGTCCTTGAAATTATATTACACGAAGGAGTATCCGTCTTGCTTCCTGAATTTAACTTTTACTTTTTGAATAATTTTTGAAAATATCAAGTTTGGCAGTGAGATTATAAAAAAAGAAAGAGTGAACGTTGAACATAATAGGTACAAAAAATCATATTGAAAGAAATAATTTTCTTTTTCCTATTTACATTGACTCCAACCTGCGTTAACTGCCGAAGGTAGTTTTTTAATCATAAGTGGCTAAACCGTTACCCGTTAGGAAAACAGTTTTTATAATCTCATTTTACATTTACTTCTAAATCTAATGAAATATAAACACTGTTAAAAAATACACATGCCAACTTAAAGCTATTAATTACAATTTTTCTTCAATCTAATTAATCTAATTGAATAACATTTTAAAAACCAAATTCTCGAGAACATCTACTAATTCTGGAGAATATAAGTACTGCTATCACTATTAACGATATTATTAAAACAGCAGCAGTCAATCATCATTTCAACAATTCCAAATACTTTTCTTTCACCGAAATTAAAAGGAAATTTTCGAATAACGCTCCTAGTAATATTCTGCATCAGAACCAACTTCTACATCGCGCATTGATCAACCTAAAGTTTTCCTCAGGGGAAAATTCTCTCCCGCGATCCAACACCAATCACAGCGCACCAAGTATATTCCCCTCGAAGTATCCTCAAGCAACTTTTCCATTATCACCACCTCTCCGCCGATCCGAAAACCCCCGCGAAAGCCAAAAAGACGATGGTCAAACGAAAAACGGAAAAAAAGCCATGTAAAGGCAAGAAGCACGCGTCGTGCGTAATTAGAGAGGAGGCCACGGCGGCGGCGTGCGCGCAGCGGATTTTCCTAGCGCGCGCGCGAGCCGTTTTCAGGCCAACAGCCGCCGGCGGCGGGCGCACGCGCGCAGCTACGTCACAGACGCGTGCGCGTTTGACACATTATGACGTAGAAGCGCGCGCGAGAGCGAGCGAATAACAGACCGGTGGCTGGGCTCATTGACTCGTCGCTCGCGCGCGCAGCTCGATTGCCGCTGCGCCGGCCTCACCGGTCTCAGCGCGCGCGGCCGATTTGGTTGACGATGTGACGATTTTTCCTTGATGAAAAAAAAAAAGGCAGGGTGGGGAATTTTGATTTGTCGGGTCTGAGTCTGCGGAAGAGTTTGCGGAGAATGGAATTGTTTTGGTTTAGTGGAAATAGAGATTGGGATAAATCGTTGGGGTTTGCTATGGTTTTTTGTTAATGATCTGTTTTAGTTGGCTTCTCTTTATAGTTAGCCACTTATGTAGACACTGATTTAGACAATTATTATTGCATTTACAATGTAGAAAAATTAACTCTCCGTCTTCCCAAAATCATTGAATAAAATCTTTTTTTTTTATTGGTTATATGGAATTAATAATGAAAACCGTAATAAAGAATAAGTCCACTCTTGATCTAGTTTCCAAGCTTTAGAACAACTCATATGTTTTACTAGTTTGCAGTAAGAAAAAAGTGGGTATCCTAAAATTTTGGGCAATTTAACAAAATTAGGGGCGTACCCTAAGAAGAGTGCGTCAAGTTTTTGATTTCTATAGCTGTTATTGTGCATCCATGTGTAAATTGTATTTGTCGCAGTTATTTCGATTATATAAATAAAGAGATGTGTTGCTTAACAAAACGATATGATTTTTTTTTAACATTCTTATAATAATAATTATATGATTGTTGTTCAAATCAAATTGTTTTATGTTTTTTCATTTATCTTGATAAATGGTACATCAACGTCACTTAAATAAAAGAATACCTCATTTAATCAGGAATTTTTTGTCTTTAAAAACTTAGCACTTTAAGGAAAAATATACTAAATGTTTCACTAGAAATAATTAAAGTTATAAAATAAAATCATCATTTATATAAGTAAAATTGACTTTCCAGAAAAAAACTATAACTACAGCATTTTACAAAGAATTTAATATTAAATTCATGATACATTATTTGAGAAAAAAAATGAAATCTTCCGTAATCAGAACAAGACTCTTTTACCATGAGCACATAAGGAAATTTCATTAAAGGAAGAAATCATTTCAATTCTAACAGGCTGTTTCCAAAATAAACCCGACGGTACATTTTAATGCTGCGGTCGCTCGTTAAGCGATTTTATATGTTTACGCGAAACAAAATCGGTGGAATCCCCAATGAAAAATCACGCACGTGTAATTCTCAGTAAAGCACCTGTAGAATCGAAAGAGCCATTCTCCGTTCTCGATAACCGTGTCTTTAAAAATTTCCGGCTTGCGTCTCAACCAAAGTTTTTTGCTCCCTGATCAATACTTTTTTCTCCTCTCACTTTTTTATCTCTGTTCCGCATCTTACACGGTAGTAACAAATGATGGTTTGACGGCTATTATTATGTCGTTTTCTTATGTATTTCTCTATGAGTCACTTTTATTTCAATGGTCTTTTTCTATTTGTTTTAACTATTAATTATTTGCGTATTACAATATTTAAGAATACTTAATAAGTGTTACTTTAATTTATTCATTTTTCGAAATCCAATATTAAAATGCAATAATTAAATATATTTCTAATTATTAATATGATAAAATATCAAGTATAATTTTCAATCTAAGAAAATTACTAAGAAATTTATTCATTGAAATCTTAATGTGAAATCGATTTTCAAGAAAATATGAAGCATTTAGTCAAATTTAGTCTTCTTATCACACATACTGGTCTTTATCATATCATGAATGCATCTCAGAATTATTCAGGGATAATGAAGATTTATACTGTTGAACTGCATTTAAAAGGAGGAATTGTCATTACATCACGATATTAAACTGTAATTGCATGCGCATTCGCAATTTATCCAAGCATCCAGTCATTTAGATCGTAAGGTTCTAGAAGAAAATTGTGCAAAAATCACAACTTCCTTTTAAATAATTTTTTATTGCTTTAATCAACCTTTTAACCAGCAATTTTGTTGATAAAAACACTTTATTTTTAATGTAAAAAGAAGGAATAAGAATTCAGACAATTATTTAATGCTTTTTATTATAATCGCACTTGTAACTATGAGGTTAGAGGATTTGCAAATTATTCATATCAACTTTATGGAAAAAGGTGTGTAATTAATGTATTTCAAAATTTTCCGTGTACTTTTGCATATTAATATTTTGTTTTATCAAAGTACACGTGTAGCGGTTATAGTTTTTAATTAACATAAATATAATTCTTGAATAGCTCTGGCAGCTAAAGATCATTATTATTTAAAATTTAGATTTTATAAGAAATTAAGTTTCATAAGAAATTTTTGCAAAGACAGCTTATTACACAGTTTCTGTAGTAAAACAAAAATTATTAACAGAAAAAATTGCATTTGTTTTGCAAATTTACAAAACAATCTAATTTTGAAGTCATTCTTAATTAATGTATTAATGCCTCATTAATTTCCTCTTATGTCTCTAAAAAATCTGTTAAAATCATCTTTTCAATTAGCACGCAAAAAAAAAGTAACAACTTTCATACTTCCAAAAAAATTAAAACTTCCCAGTACCCAACGTTACAACTGCAACTAACATCCAAAGATACAAATCAGACAATTCCACTATTAACCGCATTCACGAATACGAGAACCAGTTTTCATAGTTTAGGTAACTAAATCTTCTCGATCGACCTTGTCCGATATTAGGCATCTCGTCGCGCTCTCGTATTTGTGCAACAGTGGCGCGAGTGCAGCTTCGCTAGTTATACAGCCGATTTTCGTCCGGTAATCCAATATCGCGTGATCGCGCGGCTAACTGTCATCCCAAGGGGCACACAATTCCGAATAGGCGACAATGCACGCTGCAACCTAATCCGTTTCCGGCTCTGAAACCGATCGCCGCGCGGCGCGGACGAAATCGGTAAAGGGAAACGAATGTCTGCGGCGTGTATACACGGCAGCCGACGCTTACTTTCATGTACCAAGGCCAGGCACGTACACCGCCACGCGAGAGAGACCGAGCGGCACTTCGCCGCCACTTGCTCTCTGTAAGACGCTCGTAAGCAGCGATCGGAGCTTTGAAAATCGAGATTTCGTGCCGTCTTTGTGAGGCGAGCCGATTTTTCAGCTTTTCGCTGCCCTGACGGAAGTAATGCTGCAATTCGCTCGTGACGTCAGGCGAAAGATCGGGTTCGGGAGCTCGTGACGTAGCGCGCAAGCGTGAGCTTCGTCGCGAGTCTTGAGTCTTTTTTGGCTTTTCGTTTCTTTTTTAGAGGAAGGCAAAAAATTTTCAAGGGTTTTGCCGGTCGATGTGATTCATAGGTAGACCGGATTCAGACTGTCTTTTACGCAAGCGGAGAGGTTTTTATGCTTTTGCTGTGCTTCCTTTGTACAATGAGTTTGTTTTGTCAATGTGTTACGGCTGTAGGTGCAGATTGATAGGCGACTACTAATCGATTTGATTGAAGTAATTACTTAAATATGACTATTCATTATGTCACGAACAAATGTTTATTCGGATTCGTGTAATATTATTTATGTTATATTATTTATTTAAAATTATTGAAATAATCTCTTTTCAAATTTTTTAATGCTGATCATAGATAGATTTTTAACTTCTTTAATAATTCCACAAAAATTAAAAAGTGAATCACTTTGTTTATGATTTTTAGATATTAATCTTTATTATCTTGGTAAACTGTTATGTTTTTTATTAACAAGTAACTGTAAATTTTTATCACATGAAATCTTTTTGAGTTTTGCAAAATATGGAAATTACTATTAAGTTAGATTTATGAGTATTTTACGAGTACATTATACAGCTAAATACGAAGATAAAAATATAAAATTTGTATTGTTTCGTTTCGAAAATTTCTGAAAGTATTTTATATATTTGCATCGATATATAGTCAATAAAATGTGTACAATTACTAAATATATAAAAGTACTAATAACAACACTTTCTGTATCGTAGATCTACGATGTAAAAGAAAAATTATATGCTATTTATTGATCCGCTATGATAATTTTTTAATATGATTATTATGAAATTTTAAAGATTAAACTGATGAGCTTCTGTTCACAAGTGTTCCTAGTAAAATAATGAAAATATACATTAAAAACGGACTAGTGAAAATTTTACGACTAATTTACTGCTACCGCTGAATTTTTCAAGTTTTAATTAGATTCCAGTATAGGAAGTACAATAAATCTTTAAAAGTTTATCTCGGAAAATCCAAGTATTAAGTACTTTTAGATATTTTCGATAAATAATGTATTGGTACGATTTAAATAGCATAAAAGCTTATTTTAATTTTTTCTAATTTACTTAAGAATTCAATTACTTAAAAGTTATTTTTGTTAGAATGATTATTAAAAATCTCTATTCTTTTTTAAATTATATAAAAATCTTTTTTTTATTCCTTGATTTCCTTGGTATATAATGTGTAATATTTTTTCTACTTGTTTTGTTTTTATTTTTCTTATAAAAGGAATATTTTAATAATAATTGTATTATTTTCATTTTTGTCAAATATTATAATGCTATATGTCTCTTATAATTTTAACAACTACATTTTTGCTAATAATTATTTTTCAAAAACTACATTTTAGAATATCCAATTTTTGTACTAAAGATTTTGATATTATAAACTGTACTAAAAATAAAACATTATGCTAAAAACAGAAAACTTTATTTAGCTTGAAACTGGATTTGCTCCTTGAAGATTTCAAATGCTTTATACGTTATCACGTGACGTGAGATTTTATTTTTGCAATCCATTAAAATACGATCTACGGTCGATCGCCTTAAAAATCGGTCAAAGTTATTCTTCTAGCTTTTATGTCTATAAAAATGCATGAGATCGCTATTAACATAATTCGTGTATCCACAACTTATAAAAAAGCCGATTGGCGACAAAACAAAAGTGTTAAAAATAATAAAATTGCAATGAGTTGATGCATGCAAATTGATTCATGTTTTTTTTTAGAACGCACCCACTTCTAGTTTTTACTGGTGCAGTACGACTAACAGTTGTCCTTCCGTAATCTTGAAACATACCCATAATTTGTTCTTTTTTCTTACTGTCTTTAAAAATCATTTTTAAACATCGAATAATAATCAGGAGCGCTAAAGAGCGGAAAATTAAAAAAATTAATGGATCAGAACAGCAGATTTTTTTAGCATTGCGTGTGAACCGACCAGGTTTTTGCGAGATATCGCGATATTGATTCGAGCCGAATGCTAATGTCCTTACAATGAGTTACACAATAGACGCACACATAGGCGATAATTAGTTCCTCGATGCAAATCGATTAAAAAAGCCTTGAACGCCTCAGCGTTCTGGAGGCACGCGGGGGCTCGATTATGATAATTATCGTACAACAAAGTCGAACAATCTCGTTTGTACTGTCGTTGATTCTTGGTATATCCTTTTTTTCGCTTTCGACTGCTTTTCGAAGCTTGAAAATTACTCGCTCAAGCCTGTTTACGTGATACCGTTACTAATAATTTCCCTCTTGTTGTTTGTTCTTAATAATTAAATTCGAGGTTACTAACAAATACTGGCGAATTTAGTGTCTATTAAGCTCTTAAGCTCCCTCAAGTGCCTCTGGCCGAATATCGACAGACCGGCTAAATGGGGTATTACAAAACGTCATAACATCAATTTGTTTATTATTTTTAGGTACCTCATCTTAAAGATGTTCTCTCGAAAATGAAATTATCTAAACTTTTTTTGAAATTTTGGTATTAAGTTTGATTTAGTATTTATAAAAGTTATGAATCTTAATAGGGGTAAATTAACGAGATATTTTTAACATATGGACTAAATGTAAATTAAAAGCCAAGTTTAACTAAAATATTTATATTTAAGTACATATTATAAGGGAAAAAGTTTGATAGAACAAGCGGAGCTTTTTTCAAGATAGAAGAATTGAAAGTTTCAATCCTATGCCACTAGTATATCTATATAGGTGTTCAGTTGTTTCCAATCTTTCGACATTTCAGAATATTTCTATTGTCATTATAATGAGCTTCTTACATTAAATAATACTATATAATATCTTATTATACAGTAATATAATAAATGTATAATGTAATTTTTTAATTTAAACCCGAGATGAGCATTGTTGCAGCAAGAGAACGTCCTTAATTAAAAAAAGAAAACATGATTATTTGAAAATGCAGAGTATATCTGTGTTTTGTTAAGGAGACTTGGGTGAAATAAGTGACTACACGTAGTTTGAAATATATATATATATGTAGCAATGTATTTTGAGGAAAAAAACTACACGGACCTTACGTCGTCGTGTCGGTCCTGAGACTAATCTATTCTACGCCCCGCATTTCAATATATACCCAGGAGCAGACATTTACCTGCCTCCGAGGTGTGCCTCTTC
>JAPYZA010007269.1:0-13837 GCA_030522685.1 Eupelmus azureus | reverse complement strand
AAATTAAAAAATCAGCGTTAACTAGAAACGTTTTTATGAATTTAAACTCAAAAAACTTAATCTAAAAGTGAATTTCTTGTTCTTCATTTTAACATCACTTGTTCTTTGCTGTCATCAGCTCTATTATTTCTCGGTCTTAATTAATTGTATGCTTTTTATGCTTCATACTCATGGTAGGTCACTCTGGAAATAAAAAATAAGCAAATGAAGTTAAATAACTATTTTTTAAATCAATTTACTTTATAATATAAGCATATGAAAGCAAAGTTCTGATTTTTTCATCTGCAATTCAATGGACAATAGTTTCAGAAACGAAATAAGCCCTTACACATTGATGAATAAAAAATAAAAAGAATTAAGTCTTTAAATAGTTTTTTTTCACACGATATCTTTACTTATTGTATCATATAACTATTACTGATTCTGCCCTATTTATTTTTAAAACATATCATAGTTTATCATGATTATAAAATCTGAACTATAATAAAAGATTTATTGAGATTTATACGCGGATTGTTGTATCAAAGTTTGAAGAAATATGAGAATAGGTAAAAAACAAGTATTTTAATCAAAAATTAAAATGAAAAATTGATATTTTAGATATACTGAATCTTGGCTTGAATATTACCAAAATTATTACATATATAATTTATTAGAAGTTTTAAGTAGAAGTAAGTAAAAGAAAATATCTAGTATTTTTTGAAAAACCTAACACAGTATATAGAGCTATTCAATCGTTGTAATACATAGTACATTTGGTGCTTTTTAATAATTTGAATAAAGTGCAAAAATAAATAAATAAAATTATGAAAAAACAAAAAAAAAAACAATTTAAAAAGGAAAACAAAATTTTGGGTAAAAATAATAATAAAAAAATTTGAATGAAATTTTTATAATTGTTTTTATTCAAGATTTTATTAAATAGCGCTTTAAATATATATGGTTTACCTCTCTTTATTAGCATTACGTCGAGATTGTCTTTTATCCGCGTGCATGGTTAAGGTGTAACGTTTTGTATGTGAGGGGTTCATTCTTAATTCTCGCGCATCAGTACTTTTGATTTTATCTAATTTTTCCATGAACTTATTAATAAGTTCTGGGCAATTTAAATGTTCTTCAGGTTCCCAAGTATCTGAGTTCGCTGAAAATCCTTTCCATCGAATTAAAAATTCTCGCTTTTTATCTTTTTTGAAATGAACTTCAATAATTTTTTCAACTTCATATTCTGTTGAATCATCAGCATCATCATCATCATCGTCGTCGTCCTTTTCGTCGTTCTTACTCTTAGATTCCTTTGGTAAATCTGTTAATTGAAAATAAATAGTTAATTAGTTTATTAATTAACGTTAATACTCTTGAAATATGTTTGAGAAAAAAAACCTAGTAATGTTTTGTTATTAAACACATTTAATTGAATTTTTTTTAAATACCATTTTTATTAACGTAAATTAAAACTTTTTGAATAGATATGTTCTAGTATCTATAGTGGAACCCAGTACTTATATTTTGCGCAGTTGAATTTTTATTTTCTAAAAGTAATTCATTTTTATTTCAAAAATAAAGAATAATTTACATTATTTTAAATGTTTTCTTTTTAGTTGTAATTTTGCAGTATTTAATTTAGAAATTCAAAGTAGCTATTAAAGCATTTTATCTAGAACTGATGTAATGTTTATCAAAAAGTAATCAACAAATAATACATAAATATTGTGAAAATCTTTTTTATTTTTTCGGACTTTGAAAATTTTTAAATATTAATTAGTTTTAAAAAATTTATATCAAAGCTTAAATTGACACTATCTTTTATTTTTTTATTTTACTTCTATTTAATAATATACAATGTGTGTGAAAATTAAACAAAAATTTTTTAAAACGAGTAAAACTAATTATTTGTTTACAAGAATACTTAAGTTAAAAAGTCATGAATTTATTTATATAACTTTACCTTCAAAAGTTTATCTCTCAGTATTTAATTGAAAAAAATTCATTAATTTTTACTCAATACTTGATTTAACACAAATTTTCTTAGCTTTTTAATTCCATCATATTGTATTTTTTAAATTGCAGTTGTATTTATTAAAAAGATCATTTTGATTTGATTTAAATAGAATATTTGTAAAGTTATATTCACGAAACTAATGTTTTCTATTTTTTAGAATACTTATAATTGATAGAGGATATTGAATTCTCTAATTTAGAATTTGAATTAATTTTAAGAAAGAAAGCTGATTTATTAGTAAACTAATTAAATATTTTAGGAGAAATTTCTTTTAAATATAAATAATGAAATTAATTTTTTTTTATGACATACCATTTTTAACTTTACTATTTCGCTTAGCCTTCGTAGACTTTTTGTCTGGTTTTTTTCCTTTGGTCTTCTTTTCAGCTTTTTCCTCTTCCTTTTCAAAAGATTCGTTATTTTCATCTTGTTCAGCTAAAAATTCTTCAATTAGCCTATCACAATTTAATTCTTTCTCTTGCTCCCATGTGTCATGTTCGGCTTCATAGCCCTTCCATCGGACTAAAAATTGACGACGACCTTTAATTGTACGCTGATCAACTATTTTTTCAACCTAAAAGAACATCATTAATTAAATTATTAAAATAGAAAGTAACAGAGTGAAATTTTTTATAATTCATCATTTATTTTATTTTCAAACAAAAGGTTTATTGAATTTTTTTAATGATTAAACTTAAAAGAAGTATATATTTTAAAAATAATTTTTAAATAATACAAAAAATGCCTACTTAATTTGAATGTTTTTTAAAATTTTGAAAAATTAAATAGATAGCTTTTTAAATTTGCAAAATTAAAAAAAAATAAGTTTAAAAAAATTACATAAGCAGAATTTTTTAATTATCAATATACATTTAATACTTACTTCATACTCTTCTCCATCGTCACTTTCTTCTGCTTTCTGAACAGTTTTGCCTTTCTTTTTGCTTTTGGCTGGTGATTTTCCATTTTCTTGAGTCTCGCGTTTCTCTTCCTCTTTACTTGAAACACTGTCTTTATCCTGTTTGCTTTTGCTTTTCTTACTTGAAGGCTTCTCAATTTCTTCGTCAGAACCATTCTCTATACTTTCATCATTGTCCTTCTTACTTCGCTTAGATGGTGGTTTTCCATTTTCCTGTCCAGTTTCTTCTTTATCATCTTCATGATTCTCCTCACTAGTCTTCACACGGCCACGTGCAGTGCGTTTTTTGCCAGTGGAACTTGAGGCCTCAACGTCATTACCAGATCCAGTTTCATCATTATCAGCTTTTACAGAGCCACTGACTTCTTCTTCGCCCTCACTGTTTGCCACATCTGACTTCCTTTGCTTGCCTCTGGATACTCGACGCATTTTTGTTTTAAATATATTTTCTGAAAATAAAAAGTAAAACAATTATTACTTATAAAACATGTAATGGTAACTTCCATAACTATTATTAACTTTTAATAATAAGAAAGTTTCTTGATATAATTTTATTATTAAACTTAATGATAATAAAAATTAATTGTTACTTTCTGAAAAAAAGTAATATTAATTTATCCAAAACAAACTGAAAAATAGTTAATTTAAACAAATTTTTAAAATTACTGAAACTCCAAACCACATCTACAAAATTCTGAAAGAACGTCATCAATTCTTTAAGTGCACAAAAACAGGAGCAGTCCGAGCCCCGCATTCAAAGCAAAGCTATATGTTTTTCTGACTTTCGCGCCATCGAAGGACATTTTATCATGTTTTCCCGCGAAGTTTGTGCTTTATCCCCTCCTCCCTCCCCCTTCACCGCACCTCACCCGGCAACAGTGAAAATTCCTAAACTGCACTTGCGACCGCGCCAGCTCCTCCGAAAATCTCCGCCGCGATTTTCAAGTCGCTCAAAAATCACCGAACAATACAGCCGCGCGTCCGCTCCGACGAAGCAGTACTTCAAAACGAAAAAAAAAGCGGCGACTGTTACAGCGCGTCTCCGATTCCGGCGACTCCGCCATGTTTTCGCGCTGAAGCGCGCCTCGAGAGAAAGCGTTGGCTCTCCCAAGAGATGACAAGAGCGCGCGCGCTGGGGGAGCGAGACGCCCGGACGGCCGCGCGCATTCCTCAAGCCGCTTTAACAACCTAGTGCGCACTTACACTAAAAACAAAGAAGCTCGCTCGCGTGGCGTTTTGCGCGCGCGCTAGTCGCGGCATTTTCCTCTGCCTCACTCACCTCGCAGCTCCGAATTTTCCAAGCACACGACACTCCGGCCGGCGGTTTTTGGACTGGAAACGGACAAAGCAGTTTCACCGGCGCGCACCGGGCTCAGTTCCTTGCCTATACTGCAGAGACGCTGCTCCTTTCCTCCTCGTGCTGCTTACTCTATCCGGCTCTCGTCGAGACCGAGTGAATGCGCCGTGCGCGGCAAGACTCGCTTGAAGAGGTTATTTCGCGCGGCGACGGCTGCACGCAGACGTCTCTCCGATCTGTTCCCTGTAGCGCCACACGGACACAGCAGAGCGAGCGAGAGCGAGAGAGAAAAAATTGCCAGTCGCGACGGCCCGAGGGAGCGACGCTGCCGGCCAGAGCGGCGGCTTCCCTAACCACGCGGCGGCTCTCCGGCTGCGATTGGTCGAGCGCCGAGGCAACCGCTGCCGTCGATGGCAGGGCCGTACTTTGCGCGGGTCCCGGCCCCCACGCGGAGCGGATACGCACGCTATCTCAGGGCCGGATGTGCGCTCGCGGAGCGGATTTTATTCATTTTTCAGTCAGCTTCGACTTCCGGTTTTGCAGGATCTCGTTTCGCAATTGTTTCTTCTTTTCGGATGCTCGTTAGGCTGTGGGCTTTGCGGCGCTGCAAGCTCGGAATCGAGTTGCGGGGACGCTACTTTTTCCGGGAAAAGAACTGGTTTCAACCTGTTTTTATAGCGCTCGTTCGCCGCGCCCAGAGTACGGTCATATCCGATACCTATTCTTCATGGTTTCTTTGATACCTTTTATTTCTGGCTTTTTCAAATAATCAGCCATGTCTACCCTTTTGAGGCTACTAGCTTTTCATCTTCAAGTATCGTTAAACTTTTCATCCGCAACAAAGGCGGAAAATGAAAGACAACGCCGCGCAATGGCTGCTCACGTACTTCCTGCGCCACGTACCCCATCATCGCTCGCGTCATGACGTTGACCTCGAAGCTGGTATAGCTTGTACGTTAGACAACGCACTCTGATAGTTTGGAGTGGAGAATTAGGTAAGGAGTACGAAAAGCGAAAGCATGGAAATAATCTCATATCTCTTCACTTTAGTAAGTGGGGTCTCGTAAAAATAATATCTTCATTGATATAGATGTATATTGAATATTCTGAGCGATTATATATTTTAGATGAAAATAAAGAAAATCATAATTCGTACAATCATATTCGTTAACAATATAATTCATTTGCATACACCTTGAGTAGAAGAAATTAAAAGATTTATTTTAATAGATCAATCAATTAACTAACACATCATTCCGGAACTACTCAACGGATGTTTTCGACATTTTCATCAAAAGATATTTTGAAGTTCAGAAATAGAGAATTAGAAGAAAGTATGGACACATAAAAGATAAAGATATAAAATTAACGGATAAGATAATAACAAATAGTTAATAAGTATTTTACAAGATGAGATAATAAATACCGAAGAAGAATGCTATATAGTCAACAGTCAGATTATTTCTTTGCTGAATAATATGATTTTATACCTTCACTCTTAACAAAGATTAATATTTATCATTTTTCTTAAGCCGAGTACCTTTTCCACCCTGTCTTCGTAGCAGGATATCAGAACAAAGTCGATAAATCTCCAAGTTTTTATCAGAAATGTTTTAGGAATGTTAAATGTACAAATGAAATCCATGAAAAGTTTTGAATTTAGTGGCTACTTCAATCATATACACAGTTAAAAATATTTCGTATTTCGTAATTCGTTAAAATTAACGTAAAATTTTCGTAATATAAGTATATAATAAAAGCATTGAAAGAACGATTTTTTTTTCGTCAAATAGATGTAGAATTTTCATAACGATTTCCTTTTCGTAAAATACGGACCCATTTACGTACGATTTTCGTCAAATACGGACAAAATTACAAAACATTTTTAACTGTGTAGTAAATGTTTCATTCATTATTGTTTCGTTGTATTGAGTAGGCTAAAAAACTTCTTGAATTAGTGGATATAATTTAATATCACTATTTGGATTTTTATTTGTTTTAAAGACTAATATGAACACTTTAAAGATTTGGATCTTCGGCCGCTGAACGATTCTCAATTTTAATTAAGCTTTCAAAATTATTGTTATTGTTTTTTCCGTATGGAAAATAAACAGTTTTTCTTCTATTTTTGTCTGGTGTATAAATCGTTTTTGGTGATCATGATAAGAGGAACCCATTTTTTAATTTGGTTTTCCATTTCTCCAAAATATTTCACCGTCGTGTGATCGTAATGAAAACAACAATTTGATGATAAGACGATTTTAAAAATCAAAATTAATTTACAGATGATACAGTTTTGAATTTTTTCTAATAAGGTGGGATTTGCATATTTAACTTTCAGTCATTTCTTCGCGGAATATAAACAGGTAAGTACAAAAACTCAATATATTAAGCTCAAATGGATTGATTCAATACACTTTGATGCTCATAAAATTGAAGTAGCAATAGGATCAGTCTGTACATCTTTCAATGAGCTATAATGAGTGGTACAAAGTACTTGATTTCGATATTTAACTTCATTATTTTGAATTTTTATTATATAATTTATTTAATTTCATTATTTTGAATCACGGAATCAACTTAAATTTTGATTGAAGAAAAATTGAAAAAAGAATCAATTTTTCTCTGTTGTCCAAATTTGTTTTTACAAGATCCAGGTTTTTTCGAAACTATTAAAAATTTTTTAATTTTCATAGAATATACTTGTTTGCTAACAAATTGTTCGTTAACAAATCTAGAGAGAACAGCTACTGGTTTTTTATGAAAATAATTATTTTACTCATTATAGCAAAAACTTTAATTGTACAAGGACGTAGATATCGTGTTACCTCTTAAACTGGACCAAGAGTTTGTTAGTTTAAAATTATGCAATGAAAATATAGCGAATTTAAACCAAATTAAAACCTGCACATTTTCACAATTGTTTAATTTATTTTTATTATTCAACTTGAAAGGATAACAGCATCAAGGCTTATTAACAGGACGATATCAAGGCTTATTTTCTCTTAAAATCTTCATTTAAGGCTAAGTGAAATGGGTGGGATAGAAATCGATCATCTACTCAGAATATTTTCCGGGCACCCAAAAGTTATGTCATAAACATTCATTAAGTAAACTATTCGGATTTTCATACTGATATTTTTGTCTATAAATTTTTTTAACAAAGTTGTAGAATTTTTCTGAAAAACGGAAGTCTTCAGCTTCTAGTAAAACGTATAATCTTTGCAAAAAAATTTTTTGAACTGGTTTAATGAATGTTTGGTTTTCCGTATTTATAATATTCCGTAGGAACATTTATTTGACCCTTTCACATCTCCTTAAAACTTTCTAGAGTGATTTATTCGCATATCAAATAGTTCGGTTGTTTAGATATTTCGAAATAAAAATAATAATCTTTTTGAGAGTATCAGACTTGAATACTGTCACTTCCTCAACCTCTTCTGGATGATTGTGTTGATAGTCTTCAGTAATTCAAGCTGGCGGAAAATAGTAGTCTTTGTAATAATTTTTCTGAACTACCATACCT
Source organism: Eupelmus azureus (assembly GCA_030522685.1). NCBI lineage: Eukaryota > Metazoa > Arthropoda > Insecta > Hymenoptera > Eupelmidae > Eupelmus > Eupelmus azureus. The sequence continues at coordinate 6,096 of JAPYZA010007269.1, read as the reverse complement.
ACAAAATCTATCTTATATATGTATCTTTCGTTTTTTTAACCACCCTTCCTACACATAAATAGCATTTTATATCCCTGGGGAGAGAATGAGTGAGTACAGAGTATATATGAGGGTTGTTAAACTGGGATAACTCTGTTCTGCTTCGTTGTATAAATGTATGCTATTTTTCCTTATACTATTGAGCCAAAATTACCACTTTTCATTTTCTGAGTCTGTAGTGAAAGTGGAATTTTCGACTCGCTATGAGGAAAAACAGGATATCCGATTTATTATATCTTGCAAAACAAAGAGCACATTTCAGATCTACAGATTTCAAAGCTTTAATTTACAGGTAGAAAGCTACAAGAATTCCAATTTTGACAAAATTTGCTAGATCAAAAATTATTATAAACAATATTAGAATGGATTATCTTATAAATTTGTTGTTACCAATGATATTTGTCTCTGCGTGACCTTCTAGTTCTAAGTCATAAATTTGGAAATTGCCATTTATCGAAAGCATTAACATTTTACCAATTGGTAATTTCAATTTATGTCCATGTGGTATTTTCGTTTTTTTCTTTACTCTCCGGACAATTGTAAAGTAATTAGAAGATTAATTTATTAACTTTCTTATTTCATCTTGTAAATAAAATACTTCTATGGTGTTCTTTAATTTTTTAGTGTTGCTCCAACATGTCATAAAAATATTTTGTAAAATTTTAAATTATTGATTAAAGAATTATTGATAACAAAGACTAAAGAGTTTTTGACTAAAGAGTTATTGATAACAAAGATATTTTTAATTGTCTTAAGAGGTAGCCGGATCTAGGCTACGGATTATTCATTTGATCAGTCAATTACGCATCATTTTACATGCTACATTATGTGAGTTTAGATAATGTAAGCCTTACGTAAATAGGGGGTCATAAAATATTTTGGTTCCAACTTATTATTCGCTCTGGACTTGCATAAACAAATAAATTTTGCGTTGACTAATACGTCTTGTACAAAATGTATTCTATTAAATGATGGAATCGATACAATGTATAAAATATGTGATTTTTACGATTTAACGTGGTTCTAAAGGTACAATTGTAAATTTGGATAATATATCTGAAATATTGAAGTTTTAACAGAAGACTGTATACAGATATAGTTATTCAAAAGTGAACTTATCTCATTATCTATACAGCTTTTTCGCTAGCATATTGTCATCATACTCTGTAAAAACATCCGGTAGAGATATAATATTTTTGTACACTGATTTCATTAATTCTTTACGATATTCTCAATTGGTCAATTTCAAAAATACTCCACGTGAACACCTTTACGTCGATTATACATATTTTTAGAATTTATCTAACGAGATTATGAATGAATTTCATTTTTTACCTGTTTTGGCAATATAAGCGATTAAAAAAATCTCTTATAAAAATATATAAGCTCAAAATCTTGGAATCTAATAGACCGATTAGCTAGGCAAAGAACATCTATAAGAAGTAGCAAAAAGCTACTTCTATGCAAAATTTTAGTATTGTAAATAGACGAAAGAAAATGCATTCTTTAAAGTGATTTTTTCATTGAAAACAAAAAAATTAAAAACTATTTTAACTGTTCATAATACTTGATATGGACGATTTAAAAAAATGAAGTTTTTAGGTACAACAAAATATTGCTGTCACTCCATTGCAACTTTAGGGACTCACCTTGAGTTAAATTCATTAGGATGAAATGAAGAGCTTACGGGAAAGAAGGAAATTCAAATAAATAAATGAATAATGAACCCTCCTTTTTGGATGGTTCAAATATTTTTTCTTTTTGAATCAGTGAAACGAAATTTTGGTAAATAGAAAGTTTTTGTACATACTTGCTCTATAGGTGTCAAATATCATTTTGACATATTTGAGAATTTTATATTATCTTTCAAGTCTCTAATACTGTACAAAGTTAGAAACTTTAAATTTTGACTCCTGTACCCACTTACCTTATTTATTGATTCGACCAATCCATCAATTTCTATTATACCGGACTTAAAATTATGACTAGTTTAATTAAGAATAATTCATTTAATAGCGGAATTTTACATTATAAAAAAGTAAAATTCACGATACAATTTTTGTAAATTAATAAAAAATTTTAAACTTATTTTAACTAAACATGGTACTTAATACGTCGAATAAATGGAAATTTGTTTGAAAATTAAATCAAAAGTTTCATAAATATTAGCCTTTTCATAAAAAAAGAGGTTTTTATGTGACAAACAACTGTATTATAGCGATCTCAAAATTGTTTCTTAGGAAAGATAGATAATTTAAAAATCTTTCGAAAAAATCCTAATATATTTATTTATATTATAATCTACATAAAAATAATATAAAAATCATAAAAATCAAAAAATTAATTTAAAAAACTAGTAAGTGCTTATTCACAATCAGAACTCTTCAAAACATGTTTTTAACATTTCTTACCGACAGAGTTTTTTCAGTAAGAAGGCAAAACAAATGTAGCTGTTTCAAAAATTCATGTTCGAAAATATATTGCTTTAAATATTTTGTAAAAGTAGATTTTATTATGTTATGCATAATGTTCATAAAGTTCGAAAAATAAAACTTATTTTTAAGTTTCTTTTCTTATAAAAAAAAAGAAAAAACAAAAATACGATCTGTGATAAATCATAGTTTGTGCAGTAGGTTTAGAAATACACTTTTTCTAAAAAATAATGTATTTTGATTATAAATTATTTAATACATATTTGTACCATGTTTTAAAACGTAGTATCATAACGCTTCCTCATAATGAGATATTTTATGAACAGCATAAAAAAAAGTCATTGCATTTCCTTTCATATATAATTTTTAATTCTATTTAAGTTTACAATAATTGCTATAATTAAAAATTCAAAATGAAATAATAATTTATTATTATTCAAAATTTTAATTATATTTTGAAAACTTTTAAATCTTTTTAAATTAAAAATAGTATTTATTATTATTGTCAATTTTTTGAATAAAAATTAAATATAATTATTATTTTTTTTTCTTCAACAAATATTTATTTTAATTAATGCAATTATTTATTCAGATATGAATGAATAAACATTATGAATAACTAAAACTGAGCTCATAATGGTATCTAGTTTTCTTTTACAACGTAAAATCAAGCGTGAGCGTTTTTATGTACTATACAACACTCGCGAAACGAACAGTGTTGCCAAATCGTCGTCGCTTCTACATCTCAGCACTCCTTATTTAACGAAAGTTAGGGGCCGATCTCTGCTTACATAAGGTTTCTAAGGCTACTTTGGAGGTCCTATTTCTCGCTTTGCCTACCGGCATTTCGCAGTTCTCAAACTACGCTTTTAATTTATTCGGATTATAAGTCTTATTTTGCTTTATTTTTAAGGACAATACTACAATTGCAATACAAAACTCAACAAAAAAAAAAAAAAAAAAAAAAAGAGAATTTTTGTAGGATAAAAATATATTTTGTAAAATATAAAATATTAGTATTATCTAAAACTGAAAGAGTGAAAAGTCACTTATTCGAAGTGCAAATTTGTGCAAGTGCATGTATCTGCACTTCCAATAAGTGGTTTTTCACATAGAATAAGTGATTTTTCACTTTTTCAGATTTAGATATTAAAGAAGAATACATATCTGAAGATTTCTTAAGAGTAAACAATGCTTAAAAACATAATTCTTATAATTATTTATAAATAAATGTGAAAGAATATTACAATTTTAAGTAATAATTCAAAAAATATTATCAATTTTTAAATAGTTAGGGCCTTTCATCAAGGAATTATCAATAATGACGTACGATTAAAATATTTCTAATTTCAAAAATTTCTTCAGCATTAAGAATTTTCGGATTAATTTGAAATTTCTCATTTATATTTTCGTGTATTTTCTTTAAAAAGTGATAAAGAATTTTCACAGAAAATTGCATGTCAAGTACTTGAAGTTCTATTTGATTCAATTTTAATATATTTAATAATTCATATTTTCTACATTTACAAGGTAGATTGTATTAGTATAACACATGCATTAATTTTGTTTAATTTACATTAAAACAATTATGTACTTACTATTATTTTATGAGGGAGGTCTGTAGCTTCTACTACTAGAGAACCAATTAATCTAATAGAGTCATTATAAAACTAATACTCTCTAAAAGTTAAGGAGTAAATCCATGTCCAAATTTACCCCTTAGCGAAATTTACTCCTTATAAGGAGTATATTTTAAAATTTACTCCTAATAAGGAGTAAATTTTGTGAAATTAAAAAGTTTACTCCTTATAAGGAGTAAATTTTTTTATTTTTCAAGATTAACTCCTTATAACGAGTAAACTTTTTGATTTCACAAAATTTACTCCTTATGAGGAGTAAATTTTAAAATATACTCCTTATAAGGAGTAAATTTCGCTAAGGGGTAAATTTGGACATGGATTTACTCCTTAACTTTTAGAGAGTACTTTCAACAAAAAAAGTGGAAAATTGTAAAAAGTGTTCAGAAAGTTATCAAAAATAAATTTTAATGCCAAATGATATTTATTTTAACTATTGCACACATAAGATTTTGACATAAAAACCTAAGATTTCTAGGTAAAGGAGACTCCATATGTATAATGAGTTTTTAACGGATATGGATAACTAAATAATTTGTGAAAACTGTGAATAACTATAAAGATATCTAATTGTTAATAAGTATTTATGTCTTGTTCATGTCCTTGTCGAACCGTTTTTCTACAGTTTTCAACAGTGCAGTAGGTTGTCCAATCTGTAGAATATGTTTTTCATCTAAATGCTACAAATATATAAATGTATATAAACAGTATGCATATTAATACTGTTTGTTAATCGACTTTAGAATTTTGATATTTTCAATGATTTAAGTATAATAAAAATAAATAATACGACTAAAGTATTGTAACATGTTCACTGTATAAAATCAAATCAAATATAAAAAATTAAAATAGTCAAACGTTACTTTATCATTTTTACGAAAAGAACGTAAAATAATTAAAAAAAAAAAACACCTTTTCATTGTATATGCACACATTCTAATAAAAAAATTACATAAATATGTGAAAAAAAAATTTTAAAACCTCTAAATTTATTAATTATATATTATAAAATTCACAATTTACTATTTTAAGGTTCTAAATTTACTTATAGCACTTGATAAAAAACATTCTGATGATCCGATCTTCCACTTTCTTAATGGTTATTCTTCAGTTAAACGTATTTACTTACTTACTTATTAAATATTTATAATTTTGCTAAATGGAAATTGTAGTTTTGTACTTGCTAAAAATTATACGTTTGTTCGCAACGTTCCGTTTTCTTGTTGGCAATCGCGCGTAAACAATTGCTTTTTTTCGAAGTTTGCATTTGCTTATCATTTTTCGCTCAATCGTTGCTCGGATATGTTCTCGATTTAATAAATATAAACTAAATAACAAATAAATAGTTGACTTTTAACGTTTTGACTTTTTTTTTGACTCAAGCACGTGCGTCGTCAACTTTTTATGCCAAAGTTCGAAGTTCATCAAGTCAAAAAATAACGAATAATACCGTAAATTGGGGTAAATCGAGCATTGAGGGCAAACCAAGAAGTACGTGATTATTTGTTTGTAAACTCTGTATTGTTGTTACCGTAAACTGGGGTAAATCGAACACCTTGGGCCAAATCAGCACGTGGAACCGTTATAATAACAATACCCCATTAAAAAATCTCAAATGAAATCTCATCTGAGATCATCAGTAGGGTACAGAGTTTACAAACAAATAATCACGTGCTGATCGGTTTGTCCCACGGTGCTCGGTTACCCCAGTTTACAGTACCATTATTTAGTTTCCTTAATTTTTGTTTTTATTGGATAATTTTTTAAGTATTCACCTAGTATATTTTTACATACAAAATCAGTTCTCATTTATGATTTTAAAAACGTAAAAATTCGTAGAGAAGTTCGGAAAAGTATAAATTCATTTTTGTTAAATATACAAATAATATACATAAAACCTGGAGACACGACAATTACAATAGACGAACTAACAATCCAATCCAGTGAAACCACCAGATTTCTTGGAATTATCTTAGATTATAAACTCT